>BQNB010017951.1:1726-15445 GCA_026074375.1 Tanacetum coccineum
GTCAATTGCTTGACCGACTGTACTGGTTAAGTGAGCGCGAGTGTTGTAAATAGATCTATTGGGAGTAATTATCCCTATCCGAATAAGTAGCGCTTACTAGATTCGGAGGTCCAGAACAAACGGATATATACCATGTCAAAATGTCAATAGGTGATCTTGGTCGGATACCTTTAGGGCGAGTAATTCTATTTGGCATATAAAATGATTCCTTTTAAATTGAGCTTCGGTGTCATGAGCTTAGCGCAACAGCATGTTTTTCTCAGGTGCTTAGTTGTAGATGTCTTTGCTTGTTATATGATGTTGCTATGCATTGGGCCGATTTTCAAGAGCTATTATTATTATGATTAACATCGTTGTCAACTATTATAAAATTTTGTATTCGCTTCTGCAAATTATCTTGAACTTATGTAAAACTTTATCTATTTTATTTAATGCAATGATGTTGGATTTTTAAAACGTACCCTTAGAGGTCGTTCTTTATATCTTGTGTGATGTGTATTATGACGTCACGCCCCCTAACACGTGTTTTCCGTCCAGACCCTGTTTGGGGGTGTGACAGATTGGTATCTAGAGCCAAGGTTATAGAGAACCAGGGGTCTGGTCTATAACCAGTATGTGATCCTATGTGCTTTTACCTGCTTGCATATGTATCATATAATAATAGCGTTTAATATATATATAAGTACTGATTATATATTATATTGCCATAATTACTTTATTCATCATTTTACCATATCATATCTTTGCATCATGCTTATCTTCTTGACTTTGCTTGCACGTTGTATGGTTTCATATAAAGAGATTTATATAAAATTTTGCGTGTGCATGTCATGGCTGCTCCTATTATTTCTATTTCGTCTGAGGAGAGCGTGGGCTCTCAGGCCCCGTGAGTGATTCTCTTTGGTGCTATTCCTGCTATTATCCCTGTTACCCCTGAGGTTCCTATTGTTCCAGTTGACCCTATAGTTGCACCGGAGGTGGGGACAGTTTCAGTCGTCTCACCTGCCAGAGTACTTGATTTAGTGGATTATTCATCTTCTTCTGATTCTGATACATTGGAGGATTCTTTACCTCCCGTACCAGATTTGCCATTGGTTTTACCCTTTTTATATTCTGATGACTCAGAGGCAGATGGTGAGTCCGAGCCTGCTGAGCAGAGACCTGAGAGGCATGAGTCTCTTTCCGCTCATGATACTCTTGCACCATCATCTGAGTTTCCCCTTGCTCCTATTGTTGCCCCACCCGGGATTCGTCGACGTTCAATGACTCTTATCCGACCCGGTGAGGCTATCCCTTTCGGTCGACCTTACTACACCCATCCTAACGGGCCGCGTAGGTTGTTGACTGCGAGGAAGAGAGTTAGACCTTTTCTTGCTCGTAGACTTGCATGGAGACGTATATCTCATCATTCATCGGATCTTTATTCTTCACCAGACTCATCTTCTTCTAGTTCGTCTTCAGATTCATTATCAGATTCATCGCCAGTTCATTCTTCAGGATGTGATTCATTAGGTCAGGCTCATTCAGAAACATCGACTAGAGATGCATCACATAGGTTGGTTTACCCTTCGGTTTTGACTCCACGACATAGTGAGGCATTTAGACGTTAGAGGTCTGCACCATTGTCTACCCCTTACCCACCGACTACATCAGAGTCATCCTTAGGTTCATCTTCTGAGAGGTCATTAGATTCATCTTCACCTTCTTCTGGACTATCTCGCAAGAGATGCAGGTCCCTTACTGCTTTGTTACCATCACCTACGCATGATTCGAGGTCGATAGCCCCTACTCTTGTTAATCCTTTACCACCTCGCAAGAGGTTTAGAGATTTATACTCATCAGGGGATAGCGGAGAGGAGCATATAGAGGTTGATACTGCTGAGGCAGAGGCTGTTGCAGATGTAGGTACTAGTGATGGAGTTGTAGCTAATACTAAGGATGGTGTAGATATGAGAGTTGAGATTGCTGCTAGTGATGTTAGGGAAGATGATGAGGAGCTTGAGGCAGAGGCTGGTGCTGCAGACACGAGAGAGATCATTATAGATCCATTGGCTATTGGTGGTAGTTTTGAGTCTTCTAGATGAGGTATTCCTAATTCTTGAGGATACCATTTATGATATAGTTCACTACATGTCAAAGGTTCGTATTGATAGGATTAAGGGAAATTGGATACTCAGAGAACAGTTAGAGATAGTTAGTTGGTAGCGGCTAGTGGAGAGAGGCGAGCTAGTTTGGTTGAGAGGATTGGGAGTTTAAGACTGGAGTACCTAAAGGTTCGAGCCATGTTGAGTATAGAGAGAGATAGGGTTGACAGTATTCATTGGCACATGGCACTTTCACATGAGGAGTTTCGTCAGGTTCGTAGGGATCACGATGATACTCGAAGGAGACTTAGGAGGTTGGAGTGGTTTGTTGAGAGGCGTTTGGGATTCCGTCCTTAGTTTAGTAGTACCATGATTATGTAGGACACTAGACTGATGGTTAGGTCTAGATGTTAGCAGTAGAAATAATCATAAATCATGTATCCGTTCTGGACTGATTGTAACTGAATTATGCTTTTATATTTGATATGAAAAGCTTATTTTGATTCTCTCGCGTATTCATCTTTATTGTTATTTACTCGTTCTGGCAAAATGTGTTTATATTATATTTTTACCTCGTAAACCGTAATTAACATTTATAATGGCTATATCTCGTATTGAATCTCATCAAGTGTTACGTCTTGCGATGTAGAACAATGACTATCATTTGCTCTGGTATGACCCCTGAAGCAATCGAAGAACTCGTTAACCGACGTGTGGAAGAAGCGTTGGCTGCTCATAAGGCGACCTGTGCTGCCAATGCTCTCGAGGCTGAGAATCAAAGCCAGAACGACAGTGACGGCGAAAATGGAAATGGTAGTAATGGAAATGGTGAGAATGGAAATGGTAGAAATGGAAATCCAAATGAGAATGGTAGAGGTGATAGACCTGTTGCAAGGGAGTGTACCTACTAGGACTTCATGAAGTGTTAACCACTCAACTTCAAGGGAACGGAAGGAGTTGTTGGTTTGACAAGGTGGTTTGAGAAGATGGAAACAATGTTCCATATCAGCAATTATCCAGAGAAATACCAAGTCAAGTATGCTACTTGCATACTGTTGAACAGTGCACTAACTTGGTGGAACTCACATAAGAGGACAATTGGGACTGAGGTTGCATTTACCATGTCATAAAGAGAGCTCATAAAGCTAATGACTGAGGTGTACTGCCCAAGAAATGAGATTCAAAAGATAGAATCTGAACTGTGGAACCTAACCGTGAAGAACAACGATTTGGATGCTTATACTAAAAGATTCCAAGAATTGACTATGTTGTGCACCAGAATGGTTCCTGAGGAGGAAGATCGAATTGAGAGGTATCTTGGAGGTCTCCCTGACAACATTCAAGGGAATGTGATGTCGGCTGAGCCAACGAGACTCCAAGATGCAATTCGATTGGCCAATAGTTTGATGGACCAAAAGTTGAAGGGATATGCTGTGAAAAATGCTGAGAACAAAAGGAGGTTGGAGATCAACCAGAGAGACAACTGTGGTCAGCAGCCACTATTCAAAAGGCCAAATGTTGGAGGTCAGAATGTGGCAAGAGCCTACACGGCTGGCAACAATGAGAGAAAACCATATAATGGACCGTTGCCTCTTTGCAACAAGTGCAAGCTTCATTATGAAGGGCCTTGCACTGTGAGATGTGGAAAGTGTAGCAAGGTTGGGCATTTGACCCGGGATTGTAAGGTTACAAATTCCGCTACTTCTACTCAGAGGGGACAAGTAGTGAATCAGAGAGTTCTAACTTGTTTCGAGTATGGAAGGCAAGGGCACTGGTAAAGCAAGAGGAAAGGCATATATCTTAGCTGAAGGATCAAACTCGTGGAAACAAGGCTGGAAATAAGAATGGAATTGGTAAAGTAAGAGGAAAGGCATATGTCTTAGGTAGAGGAGACGCTAACCCTGATTCCAATGTCATCAAGGGTACGTTTCTTCTCAATAACCATTATGCTTCTATGATATATAATTCAGGCGCCGATAGAAGTTTTGTGTCGACTACTTTTAATACTTTGCTTGATATAACCCCCGATACGTTAGACGTTAGCTATGTTGTTGAATTAGCCGACGGGAGAGTTTCTAAAACTAATACCATACTTAGAGGCTGCACGTTAGGATTTTTAGGTCACCCATTCAATATTGACCTAATGCCAGTAGAACTTGGTAGTTTTGACGTCATCATCGGCATGAATTGGTTAGCGAACCATCATACGGTGATCGTGTGTGATGAGAGGATCGTGCGAATTCCCTATGGAGATGAAGTTTTGATAGTTCAAGGTGATAGAGACGAAAAAGGAGAGAAGTCAAAGTTGAGCATTATATCGTGCACTAAAACTCAAAAGTATATTGAGAAAGGGTGCCAAATTTTTCTGGCACAAGTGACGAAGAAGGGAATCGAAGACAAGTCAGAGGTGAAGCGACTTGAGGACGTGCCGACTGTACGAGACTTTTCAGGTTTTTCCAGAAGACTTGCTTGGATTACCGCCTACGCGATAAGTTGAATTCCAAATCGACTTGGTCCTTGGTGTTGCACCTGTGGCACGCGCCCCGTATAGATTAGCACCGTCAGAATTGCAAGAACTGTCTACTCAACTACAAGAACTTTCTGACAAAGGGTTTATAAGACCAAGTTCCTCACCTTGGGGAGCCCCGGTCTTGTTTGTCAAAAAGAAAGATGGATCTTTTCGGATGTGTATCGATTACCGTGAACTGAATAAGCTTATTGTGAAGAATCGATATCCACTTTCGAGAATCGACGACTTATTTGATCAGATGACAAGGATCCATGGACTACTCGAAAGATCGACTTGAGGTCTGGTTATCACCAACTCAGAGTTCGTGACGAGGATATTCCAAAGATTGCATTTAGGACTCGCTATGGTCACTACGAGTTCCAAGTAATGCCTTTTGGATTGACAAACGCATCAGCAGTATTCATGGATCCGATGAATCGGGTGTGCAAGCCATACTTAGAGAAATTCGTGATCGTTTTTATTGATGACATCTTGATCTACTCCAAGAGGACAAAGAAGAGCATGCGGAACACCTTAAGTTAATCCTGGAGTTGCTTAAAGAATGAAGAATAGTACGACAAGTTTCAAAATGCGACTTTAGGCTGTCGAAGGTACAATTTCATGGCCCACAAGTGATTGATGTGAAGGCATACACGTGTACCCAAGCTAAGGATTGAAGTCCAATCAGGATTGGGCTTCGCCCAAGACTCTGACAGAGATTCATCAATTTTTAGGTCTTGCTAGCTATTATAACCCGATTTTTGAAGGTTTTTCAAAAAGTTTTCCAAGCATGACGAAGCTACTGCAAAAGAACGTGAAGTTAGATTGAGTGAAAATGCAGAAGCTAGCATTTTCAACCTGTTGAAGCAGAAATTGTGTAGTGCCCAATTTTGGCTTTAACCTTAAGATGTGAAAACTTCGTGGTTTACTGTGATGCTTCTCGTAAAGGGTTGGGCGCAGTTTTGATGCAAAGGGACAAGGTCATAGCCTACGCGTTACGCCAACTTAAGATTCATGAGAAGAATTACACTATACATGACTTAGAGCTTGGAGCTGTAGTGTTTGCTCTCAAAATGTAGAGGCATTATCTGTACTGCACGAAATGCGTTGTGTTCACTGATCATAAGAGTTTACAACATATTCTAGATCAGAAAGAGTTGAACATGAGACAACGTAGATGGTTAGAGCTGTTGAGAGAACCTAACGACTGCGAGATTCATTATCATCCTGGAAAAGCGAACGTGGTGGCGGATGCCTTGAGCCGAAAGGAACGGATTAAGCCACTACGAGTTCGAGCCTTTAGTTTTGACGATTGGTCTGAACCTTCCTGTGCAAATTTTAAATGCTCAAGTTGAGGCAAGAAGGAGGAGAATTTTGGAACCGAAGATCTCTGTGGTATGATTAAGAAGCTAGAGCACGTGCTATGGAACGTTATGCTTGACGAAATAGAAGTTGGAACCCTAGTTTTGGTGACTTAAGAGAGTTGTTTATGCACGAGTCCATAAGTCAAAATATTAAATTCATCATGGATCGGACAAGATGTACCAAGATTTAAAGAAACTGTATTGGTGGCCGAATATGAAGGCTGAGATTGCCACCTACGTCAGTAAATGTTTGGGACAGTGACAAAGTCAAGCCAAAATACAAAAACCATCCGGAATGTTGGTTCAACCTGTGATCTTCATTATGGAAGTTGGAGAACATTACTATGGAGATTTTAGTTACTAAGATTACCAAAAGACGACATCTGGTCAAGATACAAAATTTTTGGTAAATTGTAGAACGACTCACAAAGTCTGCTTCATTTTCTACCAATGAATAAACCGCGACTCAATGGAGAAGTTGACAAGACAATACTTAAAGGAAGTAGTCTCAAGGCATGGAGTGTCGGTTTTGATTATTTCTGATCGAGACAGTAAATTTACATCTCATTTTTGGCAATCACTGAACAAAGCTCTAGGTACTCAACTGGATATGAGTACGGCTTATCATCCGCAAACTGATGGTCAAAGTGAAAGAACCATCCAAACTTTGGAGGACATGATGTGTGCTTGTGTGATTGATTTTGGGAAAGGTTGGGATATACACCTACCTTTGGTAGAGTTTTCATACAACAAAAGTTATCACACTAGTATCAAAGCCGCACCGTTCGAAGCTCTGTACGGTCGCAAGTGTCGAACACCTATCTGTTGGGCTGAGGTTGGAGACGCACAGCTCACTGGTCCGGAAATTATTCATGAAATAACAAAGAAAATCATTCAGATCAAGAAGCGTATTCAAGCTGCTCATGATAGACAAAAGAGCTACGCCGATAGGAGACGTAAGCCATTGGAATTTGAGGTTGGAGATAAGGTTATGTTGAAGGTATCGCCATGGAAAGGGGTGATACGTTTCGGCAAATGGGGGAAGCTGAACCCTCGCTATATTGGACCTTTCAAAATTCTTGCTAAAGTGTGAACGGTTGCATACCGACTTGAACTCCCAGAGCAATTAAGCCGAGTTCATAGTACTTTTCATGTTTCCAATTTGAAGAAGTGTTTCGTAGACGAACCACTAGCTATTCCGTTGGATGAAATCCAGATTGATGACAAGCTTAATTTCATTGAGGAACCAGTTGAAATTATGGATCGAGAAGTTAAACGGCTAAAGCAAAGCCGCATTCCAATCATGAAGGTCCGTTGGAATTCGAGACGAGGTCCCGAATTTACTTGGGAGCGCGAGGACCAAATGAAGAAAAAGTACCCTCATCTTTTCGTTAACCCTTCGTCCACGTCTTAAGCTTTGAGGACAAAGCTCTCTTAACGGGGGAAGGATTTCACACCCCGTAAATTCCAGGTCAATATTTTAAACTTTTTCGATCATTATTTTTGACTTTTATACGTTACGTTTGAATCTGGCAATTTACCGGGAAGATAACCCGCGTAAATCTAAAAAACGTCATCGGACGCGTTTTGACTTTGAATTTTGATTAGTTTAGATATTATATGAGTTATTTTATCTTTTCTAAGTGTTTCGTAGTTTACGATCACTTTTGATACTTATTTTTACGTTTTAACGTATAATTTACGTTTTTTGCGTTTTTGACCTAACGGAACCCCAGAAACCTGAAATATTTTCGTGTAAACTTTAGTTATCGTCCATCTCGTGATTATAAGTCAAAAATTTCGTTCACCCCTCCCCCTCTACTCATTTCACACGCATACACCACACTTAAATAAATCAAAGAACATCTTTCATCTCTAATTTGAATTTCAAAATAAAACACAATCACATGCAAGAAAGGGACATCTTTGTATTCATCTTCCAGGCATATTCATGTGACTCTTACACCCTTTTTGTCTTCACTCACCCATGGAGGACCACAACTCCACTAAGCATTTTATTTAATTTGGTTAACTAGTGATCAAGGCTTGAACCCTCCCCCACCCTTATGCTTGTTGCGTACGAACCCTCACCCACACACACTTTTGGTGTGTGTTGGTCACCTAGCCATTGGTTTTACACTTGTTGACTTGTCATGAGCCCTTAACCTAGTCCTTTCCTATAAATACCTTGCATACTCCTAACTTAGGGTTTCACTCTTTATTTCATAGTCTCCAAAGTTTCTTTTCTCTCCCTCTTTCTTCTTGCTTGCTCACGACAACAAACACCCCTTTTAGGGTTCCCATATCTTTGATTTCTAGCAAGATACAAGTATACTAGGTTCATTTCTAAGATCATCTAAGGTGGTTTGAAGTATTGGTTCATTGATTTAAGAGTTTATTCCAAGATCTTCAAATTAGGGTTTGGTTATTATTTGGGGTTTTTCAAGATCCAAGTCTTCTATCTTTGTCCTTGTGTTTTCTAAAGCTTGTTCTTCATTTTGTAAGCTTATCTTGAAACTTATACTTTTATTTCTACCTTCATTCTACATATGTTTATGTTCTTGCATAGATCTATGATCCCTATGGTGTTTGTGTTGATTTCTCAAAAAGAAATGAAATAACATCTTGACATCTTTTATAAAAATAGAAGTAACATGTTTATGACTTTACAATTGTGGTAAGGTGAGTTGAAAAGTGAGTTGCAACAATAGAAATGAAGGGATTAGGATAGTTTTAGGTATGGTTTTGTTGTTGATTAGTCGTGAATGGAGATTAGGCTAGATTAGGCACTATTGTGAAGTTTGGTGGAATTTTTGGAAGCTTTTACAAAAAATGATGTTGCTTATCCGAAATTGTTGTGGGGTTTTGGTCGACCTAAAAATGTTTTCATTAGGCGAGAAAGTAGTCCTTGGAAAGCTTGTTTCAAAGAAAGTTTCATATATCACATTCTAAAAACGGATTCAAAATGACCAAGATATAGCGAAATGAAATTTGAAACATTTTTCGGTAAAACAAATGAATAGTGTGCTGATGTGAATAGTAAAATAAGGTTTCAGACACTTTCGGACATATTTGAGCTTTTAAAACATTAGCGAGACATATGGTAACATATTTATATTGATTAGAATCTTTTGAAACGCCGTTAATATATTTTAAGAAAAGCGTAAAGGTTTCTAAAAATAGTAAGTTTGGTAAATGTTAGCGTGGTAGACATAAAGGCGACATTATGGTTCCTAGTGCATGTTATGGAAATAGAGATTATTAGCCAACATATGGACGGTTAACATCCCGAAACTAAAAACTTTCCTAAAATAGAAACTTACTAAAAATAGTAATTTTTGGTTAAATGCCGAAACTTAACGAAAAAATCTATGATTTTAATTAGTCATGTTTTGTTAATCAAACCAAAGCACAAACACCCATGGATGTCTTTTCTTTTATAAACGATTCGTTCAAGTTTCGTATACTTCCCGCTTTCCTAAGACGCGTCATTGATTTAGTGTAACACCCCCATTTTTACAATATAGCAGCGGAAGCTAATCTGGGGTATTACTTCATGGATACAACAATCATAATCATAGAAAACAACTTTAAAAGAGACGTTGTTGGAAAATTTTAGTTATCATTCATTATAATCAGAGTTTTTACAAAATGCAGGTCCCAAAATCTAAAACATTATGTTTGAATGATAACAGTTCAGCCATCTTCGAGTCCATGCCACTCCGTACCGCAACTTGCTCAATTACCTGAGATAAACATGCTAAAAAGGGTCAACACAAAGGTTGAGTGAAATTCATAGGTTTGAAATGTAATAGTTAAATACAAGTTATCATAATTGGAAATGTTGGTATTGCAGGAATAATCGTTATGAAGAACATTATTGTCATAGTGAACAGTATTATCACCCTAAACTCATGAATCACATAAAGAGATAAAGAGATATTAAAGAGATATTGGGAGATACTACCCAAAGAGATATTGGGAGATATTACCCAAAGAGATATTGGGAGATATTACCCAAAGAGATATTGGGAGATATTACCCAAAGAGATACTGGGAGATATTACCCAAAGAGATACTAAAGAGATATTGGGAGATACTACCCAAATAGATATTTCCATGTACTTAAGTAATAATATATCAGAATAGCATACAGTTTAATAAGCACTTGCATTCATAGTTTACAGCAGGTATTACGGGTTTATAAAGTATGTGAGATTATGAACTCATTAAGTCTTTGAAAAGTAATCACATTGTTATGAGTATATAAAAGAGTTTGTAACAAGCATGTATCCCCCTCGCGGGTTTATAAAACATGTAAAATAAGTAAAGGCGAGGTTATGAACTTCACCTGATATGTAGATGTAATAAATATGCCAAAATGAAAGCTGACGACCTTATCACAATCTTAACCAGGGAAGGTTGATATAGCAAAATGATAATAAACAGCCACGTCACGCAACCTGAGTAAATATGTTGAGTCTTAGGAAGATTGTACTCTAGAACTTTGGTTTAAGAGTTATGAGTTTGATTGAAGAGTTTGGAATTATTGTATCACCGTTCGGGCCATCATATGTTAGAAGCCATTCTATAAACGTTTGAGGAGCGAGGGCACTTTAAATCGTAAACCCAACCACTCAGTCAGAACGTAATATCGAGATGGAACATCTTAATATGAAGCTCCCTAGTATTGTGGTACAATATAGCTTTCGGATGATCGGTTTTAAGCGTTTTAATCAATATCTGGAAATGTTAAGCACGAGAAGCGTTAATTAAAGTTATGTCATATAATGTTTTGGATATGATTTTATACTTTTTCAAAATGTTACATTTTAGACCCTGGGGTTTGAAAAATTGCAAATAGGTCCTTGGAGTTTGCATTTTTACGACTTTGGTCCTTCAACTTTGAAAGATATACCAAGTAAACCTTGGACTTTGAAAAGTGACATAATAGATCCCTGGAGTTATAACTTTGATAAAATGACACTTTTAGTCCTTTTAGTTATAAGTTTCTGAAAGTTACGATATATACCCCTTGCATGGATTATAATTACAAAACATGTCCAAATTGCCATGTAAGCTTAGTTTAACATTTCAATAGACATTTATAAGTTATAATAAACTAAAATATGAAGTTTTAACGCAACACAAGTTTAAAATAACGATTCGTTAAGCTAGGAAGCAAAACGGGTCATATTAGGGTTTCAAAACGTAAACGCGTGGGTTTTAAGTTCAAATTCCTTCATTAATCAATAAAGTGGTTATTTTAACATTATTTAAGCATGCTAGGATATGTTATAACAATATTTAACCATTATAACATTTAGTTTTATGGAAAATACGAAATTAGGGTTTTAGGTGTACAGTTTTGGATCAAAAAGGTATAACACATAGGTTTTTGAATTCAAAGCTTTATATTATGATTTTAGCCAGATCATATGAACATTATGAGGATATGAATACAGAATATAAGCTTAGAGAACCTGGTCTTGAGCTTATAGCTTAGAAACAGGTCAGAATCGGGACTTTTAGCTTCGTACGCCTAAAATAACGACTCTAGGGCTTCGTTTCTTGGTTTCTTTTGCTTCCTTTCTATACTTGAGCCTTCTTAAGACCTCTTAGGATCTCTTAGAGCAAAGGATTGCTTCTATATAAGGGTTATAGAGGAGGAAGTGGGGGATGAGTAGAAATGGAAGCATAACACTCCTATTTATAGTGTTTCAACCCTTAAAGGCCAAGGTTTCCTTATGATTCTGATTTAGGACGTGTGGAACAGCTAGAGGGTGATGTGGGAAGTCTAGAGAATAGGTTTGATGTGTTGGATGGCCTTGGTTGCTGTCGCGGCTGTTATAGCAAAAGGAGAGGCCATGTGCCTTCATCCTTGGCCAAGAGATAGCCTAAGCAGCTTGTAAGCTGCTCCAATGTATCTAGAATGTATTCTTGGAGGTTATTTGCACATGGAAGAGTTTTAAATAGGTGAAAATGGGTCATGAAAGGGTTTGGGTCTGCTTTGGGTTCGACAAGGGTTTCATAAGTTTTCAAGCTCATATTTCGTGTATAAATTTAACAACCCGAGTTTTAGGACGCGTACGACGGTCGCGAAATCGACGTCGTAAATATTATTTTACGAGTTTCCATGAGCGAGAGTCGACATTTAAAATTTTATTTTTTGATAGTTAATATTTTCGTATTTCATTATGAAAATTTTGAAAAGATTTGATTATTTTTTTTCTTTTTATTCTTTCTTTCTTTTCTTCTTTTTGACGTTTCGCGAGTCGACGTGTGATCGAGTGTTCGTTAATCGTTTCGAGCCTCGTAAAAATTTACGACGCGTCTTGTAAATATTTTATTTATCATAAAATATTATTTTATAAACCGTGTCATTTTTTTTATTTCTCGACCTTGGTCATGGCTCGAACTTTAGCTCGCGTTTTATTAAATTGTGTCCAAGTTGCTTTTAATTAAAACTTTACATAACAAGTAACAAAAAAAAAAGGAAAAAAAAAATAATAAAAATTAAGTATGCATGCATGTAGCCGCAGGCTACAACTCTTACCCACACTCAAATTTTATCTTTTCCCAAGTGAAATGATCATGTCCCATCTCATTTTGATAAGGTCTTACACTAGTCTCTTACACACTCTTACACACACTTACACACAAGCCAACAAAATAAAAAGTTTCAAAAGTATTTCCTCCCTTTTTTTTATGAAACCGGTCGAACCATCAGGACCTCACACACAAATCATTTTTGATTCTCAGTTTGAAATAACCATTAAATCCCAATCAAGAAATAAGTAAAGGCACTAGGCTTGACAAAAATTAGTTTTCTTGTCTCCTTCCTCTTCTTTTTGGTTCGTTCGAGCCAAAACAAACACCCTTTGGTGTTTTTGATTTTCTAAGCTACCAAATATTATGTAGAAGGATTATTTAGGATCATCCATGAAGAAAAATAAGACATGCAACAAAGTTCAATCGAGGTTGGATTTTATTATTAAGTGGGTTTTGTGATTTTGTGGGTTGATAATTGATTTGGGTTAATATTGGTTTGGTTCGGGTTGTGTTTGAGCCGCGGCTAAGGGGACAAAAGGAGGCAAGGCGAAACTTTTTATTTTCCAGCATATTCTGATAGCATTGTGAGCATTTCCTTGATGTCTACTTTTAATTATTTCGAGTATTTCGTTTAATTGATGGTTTTCGTAAATATGTGTATATGTAGCGATATCAATCGAAACTTGCGGCATATATTGTAGTGCAATATTAATATTGAAATGGGATTGTTAGGGAATTGTTATGATTATTAGATGTAGTTTTGATAATATTTTGGGTCGAAAATGAAATTTGACGCTTAATTTGTCGGGTCATTTAAATCAGAAAACGGAAATTTTGAGTTGCAAAATATTTCAAGCTATATCTTTACGGACATTTTGATATAAAATGGGACTTCTAACTCCCAATAACGAAGAAACTGGAGCGGTGTCGACATATACACTTTAAAAGAAAAATAAGTATTTTTAGTATTTAATTAAACCTGTTAGATTTAATAAATTAATGTTTTGAGCACTTTCGAGTCCGTTTCGGCCTTCCGGCGAAACACGAAAGTTGTTCGTAACGACGTTTTACTTTTTCGCGAGGGTTATTAATTTTAAAATCGCGATATAGCAGGTCAAAACTAAAGGTCAACTTAAAAGTCAACGAGTATTATAAATAATATTAATACGTTTTGAGCACGGTTTTGAGTGATAAAATAAGGTCGATTAAT
>BQNB010017951.1:23496-69055 GCA_026074375.1 Tanacetum coccineum
TGGCTTATTTAATTTGAAAACAAATGATCAAAGTATAAAAACATGAGAATTAAGGAAACAAATTCCAAAAGTTGTTTAGCAAAATGCAGGAAGTTTAGCTGGGTCTAAGAGAGAATAGTTAACTGCACAGAAAATCAGGTAGTCCCAGTAAAATTTTTGTGACTTCTGATGGCGGTCCCATATATACATGGCGGTCCTAGATATATAAGGGGGCCGCCATATGTTTATGGAGGCCGTTCTCTGAAGACAAGGAAATTTTTCAGTTTTTCCTGATTTTCTGCAAATCTTGTAAAAATTTTATATTTTCCCCTTTTGCAATCAATTCTATTTCATCATGAATCATCTAATGCTTAACAATTAAATTCATAAAACTAACCATTCAAAATTCAATTAAAGGAACACATATATGCATATTGTCTAATAGATAAGCCTGCATATCATCATAGAGGTAATTATAGTGTATCAAGTACCATGAAAACAAGTATTTAGGATGATAAAATTGAGAGATCATCTAAGGCAAGTCATGTTGCCTGTACTACATGCTAAGTTACCACTAAATAATGTAAGTTTTAAGTACTTAAGCTTCATAAAACAATAAGTAATATAATTAATAATGTCACAAGGCACATTTGCATATTGCTCACTTCCTCATATTTCTCCACAAGTTTCTGAGGCATTTTCCGATTGACCTTAATCCACCACGATGCTCATCTCGAATTTAAACTTAACGGTTGATGATTTCGGTTTGACGGGTGTAAAAAGGTTCCAAGTGAGGGTCAATATTAGGTGGGTTTTGAAAAACTTGAGGAACTTCATTGGTCAACGAATTGACATAATCAATGGGGGAAGAAGTGCTTATACGCGAGGTTCCTTCGTCATTTCCATCATCATCATTGTTAAAATGAGAGGAGGTTGACCAAAGGCGGAGGACGAGGAAGTGGAGTGACGACCTCTTCTCGTGCCAAAATCCTTTCTAGTCTTTCACTCTTGTTGAGCGCCAAGAGCATTCATGACACGATCGTATAAGACATAGGACTCATTTGATAACTCAGGGTTTTCATTCATGATGAATTTAAACAAACAAGTTAATAGCATACCATAGGGTAGAATTAACCTAGATTGCTTAGTGACCCACTCTATTCGTTTCACCATGTAATAGGCGAGATTGAATTTTTCAGAGTTTGCAACACAATAAAGTATGTAACAAAGACATGCGGGAACATGCGAGATTGAATTTTTTGTTACATACTTTCAAGGTTTCATGGGATCATTATGCATGTGTTTGAAAACATTTTTAAGTTGTATTAACAATGCATAACCACAATTTTATTATGTTCCTAACGTGAGTGATTTGAAAATAAAATTGGGTTTTTGGTTCGAAATCAATTTTCGACAAACTCACAAATGTATGCAAATTCTATGTCTACTGGAAGCATATTAGTTATACATTGCAACCTAGTAGTCCTAATTGTACAAAAATTAAAAGAAAAATAAAAAAATCCCCAATTTCAATTTTTGTGTTCATCATGAACCTTAGACTCAAATTGAAAGAAAATAGATGAAATGACTTACAATTGATGATCTTTAAGATGTTGTGAGTGGTTATAGGTGTTGATTTGATCTTTAATTATAGTTTTAGTGGTTAATTTTAAGTTTTTGGGGTGTTTTGTTTGTGTTCAACGCTGCAGATATGAAAGGGGGTGTTTGTTTTTGTGTTTTGATTTTTTTAATTAAGTGTATCACAAACTCGACAAACATTTGACCTTCGTCGGAGTCGTTTAGATGGTAATCGACCTGAAAAACTCAAGTATGAACCGAGGACAAATTTGGTCATTGATTTCAAGAAGACACTCAAACTCTACAAAACTGAACAAAGACCGAACATAGTTTAGATCCGCAAAGTTAATCAAAAACCACCCGACCCTCATGAATGTAGCGACTTTCAAGGTTTCTTAGTTTTTTTTTTTTATAGGTTGAACGGTTAACTCATGGGTAAATCATTGGAATTGTATTGTCTGTGTATTATTATAGTCATCAATGATTACGAGGCATATTACTCTATAAAGAAAATATTGAGGTATATTTTAATTATCATTGCTTGTATTGCTTGTTGATAATGTTCTAGTGTATTCCGTAAGTGTGACAAATGTGAGTAACGAATAACTCCGACCTAAAAATTAAAATCTAAGCAGCTAATCAAACGCTCCTTAGTTTTGATTTTGCTCCTCCAAAACATGTACAAAATTACATATGAATCATGTAACTTGAAATTCGTTGTCATGAGTATCATAGATGCATGTGTTGAAAAATGTTTTTGAGTTGTATTAACAATGCATAACAACAATTTTATTATGTTCCTAAACCGTGTGTTGGATTTGAACAATAAAATGGGGTTTTGGTTTGAATTCTATTTTTCAACAACTCACAAATGTATGCAAATCCTATGTCACGGGAAGACATAGTTAGTTATACATTGTATCCTAGTAGTCTTAATTGTACAAAATTGAAAGAAAAATAAAAAATCCCTAATTTTAACTTTTGTGTTCATTATGAACCCTAGACTCAAATTGAAAGAAAATAGATGAAATGACTTATAATAGATGATGTTGATGATGTTATGAATGATTGTTGGTGTTGAAAAAATTTTATCTTCAATTAGGTATTTTAATAGTGTTGATTTTAAGTTTTTGGGTTGTTTTGGTTGTGTACGTGCGCTGCAGAGAAGAAAAGGGGTAAAAGGTTTTGGGTTTTGTTTTGGAAAAATTTTTGACTAAGCGTAAAATATGGCTGTCTGCAGTGGCAGGCCACCCATATTTATCAGGCAGTCCCAAATATAGGGGGGGGGCTAGGGTATGGGGCCCACCCTTAGTGAGGGGTTTTGGACTCAGTTTTTGACAATATTTTTACAAATAGGAGTGACATTTTAATTTGCATTTCGCGAATTAAAAATGCTTAAGGTACTTCGGATGAAGTATTTAAGTTGTCACGACACGGATTAGAACACTGAATAGAATTGAGATAGGAGAAGGAGAAGCGGACTAATGTGATTTATGGAATGTGTTCCATCATTCCTAAACCAAGACGTAGATAGTTAAACGATTCACGTTTAAGAGATTTTGTAAGAATGTCGGTGATGTTGTCGACGGACGGCACTTTTTCGATTAAGATATGTCCTTTCTGGACATTATCACGAAGAAAGTGGTGACGAATTTTAAAGTGTTTGGTTCCAAAATGTTGCACTGTGTTTTTGCTAAGGTCAATCGCGCCTTTATTGTCGCACATGATCAGGATGTCGTTGAGTCGAACGTCGTAGTCGATAAGAGCTTGTTTCATCTATAGTGCTTGTTGAGATGCCTTTTCGGCGCTTATGTATTCGGCTTCGGTAGTGGATATAGCAAGAGCGGTTTGTTTCTTCGAGAACCAAGATGTTAAACAACATCCTACGAATGTACAAATACCGCTAGTGCTCTTTCGGTCCACATAATCTCCCGCATGATCAGAGTCGGCATATACTACTATTTCTATGCCGGTCCCCTTAGGATACCATAATCCTAAGTGCGTAGTGCCTTTAATGTATCGAAAGATACATTTAACCGCTTCAAGGTGAGAGGTTTTGGGAGCCTCTTAGAAGCGGGCACAAAGGCAGACACTAAACATGATATCAGGCCTACTTGCCGTTAGGTATAATAAACTACCTATCATGCCTCGATACTTGGTACTATCTACCGACTCACACTCTTCGTCTTTCGTGAGTTTGGTATCGGAGGACATGGGGGTTTTCATTGGTTTAGATTCTTCTAAGCCAAATTTCTTAAGCATTTCTTTAATATATTTAGATTGATTAAAGAAAATACCATCTTCCATTTGTTTTATTTGTAGTCCAAGGAAGAAGTTAAGTTCACCCATCATGCTCATCTCGAACTCGTCATGCATGATTTTGGCAAATTCATCACACATGTCTTGACAAGTCGAACCGAATATAATGTCGTCGACATATATTTGAACGATGATGAGGTTTGAACTTTTCTTCTTAGTAAAAAGAGTGTTATCTACCATTCCTATTTTATATTCATGTTTAATAAGAAAAGCTTTTAATCTATCATACCAAGCTTTGGGTGCTTGTTTAAGACTATATAAAGCTTTGTTTAGTTTATAAACATGATTTTGTTTTTCAAAGTCAATGAATCCTGGAGGTTGTACCACTTATACCTCCTCATTGATAAAACCGTTCAGGAATGCACTTTTTACATCCATTTGGAATAGCTTAAAGTTTAAAGCACAAGCATAATCTAATAGTATCCTAATTGACTCAAGTCTAGCAACTAGGGTATAAGTTTCATCATAATCGATGCCCTATTATTGATTATAGCCTTGAGCAACTAACCTAGCCTTATTTCGAGAAACAATACCGTTCTCGTCTAACTTATTTCTAAACACCCACTTAATTCCTATAATTGTCATATTCCTAGGTTGTGGAACTAACTACCAAACGTCGTTAGCAATGAATTGATTTAATTCTTCTTGCATAGCGACTATCCAACTATCATCAGTTAAGGCTTCATTCACATTCTTAGGTTCTATAGTTGATATAAAATAATAGAAGTTAATTTGGTTTTAGGCTTGTGATCTAAGGGTTCTTTGGTTAAGGTTTCCTATGACATTTTCTAATGGATGGTTCCTAGATTCCTTAATATTGACTATTTCATCAATCTCTAAAGTTTCATCCACAATGTCATTTTCTAGGTTTTTCTTTTCGGTAACCTTAATTGCTTCTTCTTTATCTAAGTCATCATCCACCAAGGGTGACGTCTTAGAGGGTGGAGGAGTTTCATCGAATGTCACGTTAAGTAATTCTTTGACTTTCCTAATGTGTTTATTTTGGATGATGTAGGCTTTACTATTTTGAGAGTAACCTAAATAGGTCGTATGACTTTGGGTCAAACTTTTTAAGGTAGTCTTTAGTGTTTAAAATGAAGCACTTGCTTCCAAACACTCTAAAGTAATCTAAAGTAGGTTTCCTACCTCTTAAGAGTTCGTAAGGTGTTTTTCCTAAGATGGCTCTATTTAGCATTCAGTTGAGAATGTATGTTGAAGTGTCTATTACGTTCCACCAAAACTTTTGTGGTAATGATCTCATTCAACATAATCCTACTTATTTCTTGAAGTGTCTTATTTTTCCTTTTAATCACACCATTTGATTGAGGAGTGCGTAGAGCTGAGAAGTTATGTGTAATACCATTGGCATTACAAAACTCTCCAAATTGCACCTCATTTTCAAATTCCTTACTGTGGTCGGTTCTTATTGACACTATTGTACACCCTAATTGGTTTTGAATTTTCTTACTAAATATTTTGAATTGATTGAAAGCTTCAATTTTATCCTTAAGGAATCTAGTCCAAGTATACCTAGAGTAGTCATCTACTATGACTAAGGTGTAGCGGTTTCCTCCGTAACTCCGTACGGCGGATGGACCGAAGAGATCCATATGAAGGATTTCTAAGCATCTAGTCGTAGAGACTATATTCTTAGCCTTATGACTAGCGTGAGCTTGCTTTCCAATTTTGCAAGCTTCACAGAAGTGTTGATCAAACTTAAGCTTAGGTAAGTTTCTAACTAATTCCTTAGATGCTAACGATTGAATGAGACGCATATTTGTATGGCCTAATCTCCTATGCCACAACATGGAGTTTTCGTCAATCGTTGCTATACAAATTTTGTCTTTAGGCTTATTTCCTAATTTCATCACATATAAGCCTTTCTTCCTAATACCTCTACCTATGACCTTACCATCCTTAATAATTTCACTATCATGTTCAGAGAAAGTTACTCTACAATTATCATCACATATTTGTCCTATACTTAACAAGTTAAATCTTAAGTTATCTACATGCTCTGCATTATCTATTTTGAGAGAGTCATTTGAAATCGTACATTTGCCAATGATGTTACTGCGAAGATTACTACATAAAATAACATTACCTCTGTTGTATGCCTTGTAGCTTGAGAAGATATTTTGGTTACCCGTCATGTGTTTGGAGCATCCGCTATCCTTTATCCACTCATCGGGTTCCAAGTCGACTCCAAGGCATATCTCACTTGATGCTTGAGCTACTAGACACGTTTCATTATTGACTTTCTCATCATCTTCTTCACCGCTATCACTCCAAGAACCTCCGACAAATGCTCTTTGGTTCTTGTCTTTCGGTGGTTTTGGACATTCTCCAATAAGATGATTCGGGTCGCCGCATCTAAAGCATTTTCTATCACTTTTACCATTTTTGTCGTCTCGGCTTCTTTGAAACGTCTTTTTGTCGTTCCGAGGTTGTCTCACGAATCTACCTCTTCTCTTAAAGAACTTCTTGAAGTCTCTTACCGCCATGGCGTATTCTTCGTCTTCACTTCCGGAAGTCGAACACTCTTCATCACTAGATTCTTTCTTAGCCTTTAAAGCAAGAGATTTCCTTTCAACTTTTGCTTTGACTATTTCAGAATCTTTCTTGATGATCATTTCGTGAACTTTAAGGTTCTCGATAAGTTCATCAAGAGATAGTGATGTTAAGTCTTTCGACTCTTCAATTGCCGTGACCTTTGCTCTCCATTTAGGATGTAGAGCCCTAAGAAATTTCCTAACATAGTTCTTGCTAGAATAACCTTCATCAAGAGCTTTTAGACTAGTAATAATAGTATTAAATCTAGCAAAAGCAAAATCTATAGATTCGTCTTTAGAAATGATGAGTTACTCATATTGTTGAACCAAAAGGGCGATCGTATTATCTTTGACTTGACTATTACCTTGGTGGGTGATTAACAATGTTTTCCAAATTTCTTTTGCCGTATTACACATGAAAATTCTTTCATATTCTTTTCTAGGCAAGCATTATAAATAACCATTTTAGCTTCATTATTTTTTGCAAGTTTCTTTTTAAGATCATCACTTTGTTTTTCAAAAGGGATAACCTCATCTAATTTGGTTTCCGGATTTTGTTCAATAGGTTAAAAATCACCATTGGTAATAACATGCCAAAGATCTAGATCTTTTGATTTAACATATGTCTCGAATCTATTTTTCCAATAAATAAAACTATCACTTTCAAAGAGTGGTGGTCTTTGCATAGATTGCCCTTCTAGCTAGTTGTCAGAATCCATAGATCGATCCAAGCTTTAAAATACAGTTTTTAAAAATCTTGAGTGACCTTGGCTTCTGATACCAATTAAGGAAACTAGAAGGGGGGAGGGGGTTGAATAGTTTACAGGTTCATTTTTGTTTTAAAACTTTGCTTTTAAAATACTTAGATTCGAGTAGTATGTTTAACCAACCAACAATATGAATCAACCAAGTAAATATCTAAACTAATAGTAAATAACAATCACAACAATATAAAGAGATGAGAGAAGGAACAATCAAACCAAGACACCAAGATTTATAGTGGTTCGGCTACGAAGCTCTTCTTCGCCCTACTCCACTCCCCGAGTATCCTACTCGAGATTTCACTATGTCAACAAGCTCCCTTCAGGCAAAGAAAACCGTTTACATGTCGCTTACGTTATTTTACGACACTAAGCTAAATGTCGAGTCCTAATCTTAGCTAGAACCAATCTACCACTTCACAATCACTACACGATCACTAGATCTACACTATCGGATTCACACAATATCCGAATCACACAAATACACAAGAGAATTACTATAGAGATTTGATACTTAGAATAAAAGAGGAGAGATCACTAATCAACACTTCGTTTCTTGGCGAATACGAGTGTTCTTCTCTTGCACTTGAATGAGAGGGAAGAGATGAGAAGAAGAGATTAGATCACTTGAAACAAGATCAAGAGATGTTAGTGATCAAGATATTTAGTGAGAGAAAGAAGGTTTTAGAGAGAGAAATAAGTGTGAGAAAATTCGTGCAAAAGGGTCTGATTTTCTGTAAGGAATAGAGCAGTATTTATAGGCAGCAAAATCCAACGGTCACTGGTTGTGGTCCTGGCGGTCCCAGATATATCTGGGGGCTGCCAGGCTTATAAGGGGGCCGCCCAATAGACTACGCTCTTTTTTTGTCTTTTTGTGAGGAAGATTATTAAGCATTAAGATCCTGATTGATGATTAGTATCAAGGTGTAATTAGTGTGTGTGTTTAGAGAGAGAAATACCTAACTTGCCTATTGATTAAATGAAATTGTTACACTTAACCTTGGCATAAATACTAATTATACCCCTTGGTTAACTATCCTTGTTTAACTTTCCTAACTTAACACTTCTAGTCCCTGTACTTATTAAAGTACTTACAAGTAGGTCATTTCTATATTTCTAAAATTCTCCCCCTAAATGATCTACTTGGGAACTATCCTTATTGTGTTTTTGATGACGACTTCTTCCTTATGCTTGAACACTTTTATTCTGAAGTAGTCAGTCATTTTTCTTTTTCTTTGAAGCTCGAAAACGCTGAGAATTCTTTATGAAAGTTGAGGACGACCTTGTAGCAAATCTCTCCCGATATAATTTTCTTCCATTATATAATAGGATAGACTCTTTATCTCTGAAGGTATCAACTCCACTCTTAACCACTTCACAAGTACTACACAATCACAAGATCTACACTATCGGATTTACACACTATCCGACTTACACACACTAGCCGGTACCCTTTTGGAAGGGTACCATGTGAACCGAGGAATATTAACTTTTTTTGCCTATAAATAACAAGCCATATCTCACCATTTTATTATCCCTTCCACACATATTTTCTCTGCATTTTTTATTCATTTAGATTTATAGGAATGCATCCATAAATCCGCATGATCATAATGCTTCTAACTCTCATTTTTGTACACCCTAAATGATCATCCAAAGCAAGTTTCGACATCTTACCATCTACATCCACCAAATCAAGCCTTAGATATCTTGCCACTTTCATTCACCACAAAGTATATACATATGAAGATCTACAAGATTAAAGAACTCATCATCTTAATTCATTTAAAGGCTTCTCATCAACGAAAGTTCATTTAGATTAGTCATTCATATCCATTAGACACATTGTCTTGAATCATCATTGTAATCACATTTGTATCATTATCTTGTATCACCAACTAGATTAGATGGTTTATGTGTTTGTGCCATAAAACACAAGGTTTGTTATTGTAACCCTTGCCCTTTTGTAAGATTTGAATGTTCTAATTTAGTCCTTTGACTATTTGACTTTTGTCAGTTTCGTTAGAACAAGCACTGTGTTGACGGTGGTGAATGAATGTGATTGTGATTATTTTATGAATATGATGCTTGTGTTAATCTTTTTAAAGGATTTTATATGTGTTGATCGTGTTCCAGGAGGTTTGTCTCGTGTATAGCCTGAAATGCCGAAAATGAGTCCCGACACGTCCGTTAATGTTCAAAATGAGTTTTGGGAAGTTTAACTTGGAAATATGTCGTGTAAATACTCTAAGTTATGGGAAAAGTATTTTTAAAGTGAATAAAAATACTAGGAACCTTCGGAAAATATTTTTGAGTCGAGATTGGGGAGTCTTAATGAAAACCGACACAAAACGAACCAACCTGAGAGCCCCTTTGGATCATATAACCAGTCGAACCAAGAAGGGGACAAGGAGGCAACATTTTAGGATCTTGGTACCAAGGGACATGTACATATTATTTTGTTTCCATTCAAACACACATAGTTCATGTTTTGATATCAAAATATTTTTGGTTTCTCTCTTTTTCTCTCCTTGTTGCGTCCGAAACCCACACACACACACACACTAAAAATTTGTTACTTGATAAAAAACATGAAGACATAGAAGTTTTAGTTTGATTTTAGTATTCGGGTTATTGTTTAAACTACGTTTGGGTAGTCGGTTCGCGTACGTTCTCGCTTTTCAAAACCCTCTTTGTAAGTTTTCTAAATTTACATTTAACTTGTACTTTTGAGTGTTAAATGATGCATAAAAGCTAGTTGTATGCTCCGTTTGTTAAAAATCGGACATGAAAAATTTACGAAAAGATAATAAGGGTGCGTGTATGGTTCGCACATAAATAAAAGAGTATGAAGGTTTTGTAGTTTTATTGTCGTGGTTGTGATGGTTGAAAAACATTTAGTTGCTATTTAGCTTATTTTGGTTAGTGACTTATTTGGCTTATTTATAAGCATTTTTCGAGCTTATTTTGGGCTTATTAGCTCTCGGCAATTTAAAGGAGTACAAGAAAAGTATTTTTGGTTATTTGCCTCGAATGTCGTATATTTGTGGACTATTTTGATAGCTTATGGTGATAACCGAATATACTACGTAGCTTATTAGATTATTTTAAAAGCTTAGTGTATATAATATGGAGCTTATGGACTCACAGACCAATAAGGCCAATAAGACGTGGCTTATTGTGGTTCGGATTATTTTGTTAGCTATTGTTTTGGGCTTATTTTTACTAATGGGCCTTAGTTTGGGCTTTAATAATATTATATATCTACGGATACTTTAATGGGCCGCTATTGGGCCTTAAGGCCCAATAAGCGTAAACAAGTTGTTTTAAGGGTTTTGGCGGACTTTTGGAAAGTAAAACATACTTATGTAATGATGTTGAAAGCCGTTTTGGGAAATACGTTTTGGTAAATATGTTTTGGTAAATATTGCGAGATATGGAATTTGGCATTTTGTCGAAAACTAGTAAATTGTGGAAAATGTTTGAAATTAAGGTTTAAAACCTTGGAAAACGTGGTATAAACGAACGGGTCATGTCGAAATTTCATAAAAAAGTCTACACTTAGAATTCTTTTCTCAAAACGTAATTTTGCGATAAAATAATATTATTTTAATACGTCGATTAAAAGACGAAAAATATATTTTTACGAAACTTTCCTAAATTGTTTTGCATAAATAAATGTTTTATTTCTTATAATCTAAATGATTAATTAATGATAACTAAGAGTACCGAATGGACTTACCGAAGTATAGTTATAAGTGTTTATTATAAGAATTTTCTTATATTACTCTACTATTATATTAAATGGTATAAGTATATATATTATACTATGGTATGAGTTGGAAGTATGTTGTCTTTTAAAACTAAGTCGTCAACCATCTCTGAAAACGTTAAGGATGACCGTACAACACGCATCTGACCTCTATGCATCAAACCTGAAAACTGTTTTGGAAATAAATGTCTAAGTGGAACTTTAATTAGACTAGGTCGTGTTCTGACGTCGTTGCATTTGCTTGTGTGATATTGAGTTTGCTGCTAGATACCTTTGCTTGAGGTGAGTTCTCGTAGCCTCACTTTTTAAATCTTTTCCGTTGGGGGAAAATGATACTCAAATGTGTTTTAAACTAACTTTCTGAACTGTGCGAAATGTAGTTTTGTTTTTGGGACAATGTTATGTGCTTATGACTGCTATGTGAATATTATTTGGTTTGTTTGTACTTGCGTGCATCGATGTGCATGGCAATGTATGTGATTATCATAGATTTGCTATGTTTGTGATGGTCTTGCCCCAAGTAAGTGCTCCAGTTGGTAGGCTTTAGGTGCGGGTGACCTCGGAGTTGCGACTCCAAGAGCATGGGTATATGCTGTTGTGATGACTAGCACGAGGATGCTATGTCATGGTGTATGATTAGCGGGGATGCTAAGTCATGAAACCTACAAGCTCACCAACATTTTTGTTGACCTTTTCGAGTATCATTTTCAGGTGAAGTTAATGATCAGTAAGGTTGTGATGCGAGCTAGCAGAATTTAAGAGTATCCTGTATGGATCATGTATTGAGAGGTCTTGCATTTGGCATTTGTTTTGACTTAGTACTTTAAGGTTTTGGTTCAAGACTAGTATGGACCCCTATGTGGGATTTTTCTTGTAATAATTGGCGACTATCTGATGTGTTCTTGTTGGGACTTCACTCAAGTCTGTACTTGCGGTGGAAGATCATCATGACACTTTTCATTAATGCATTTTAGATTTCTCTATATTGTATCTTGTGTTATGATTGATCATTCTTCGCACGAAGAGGGGTGTTTGTTTTTATGGTTTGATTTTTTTGACTAAGTGTAAAATATGGGAGTCTACTGATGGCAGTCCCATAAAGCTTGGCGGACCAAATATCTTGGGGTAGCCCCTAGGTATGGGGGCCGCCTTCAGTAAAGGGGTTTGGACTCAGTTTTTGATGAAAATTTTATGAAAAGGAGTGACATTTTAATTTGTATTTCGCGAATTAAAGATACTTAAAGTACTTCGAATGAAGTATTCAAGTTGTCACAACACGGAAAGAAACATGGACTAAAATTAAGACAGAAGAAGGAGAAGCGGACTAATATGATTTATGGAATGTGTTCCATCATTCCTAAACTAAGACGTAGATAGTTAAACGATTCACGTTTAAGGGGTTTAGTGAGAATGTCGACATATGGTCGACGACGACCCTTTTCGATTAAGATATGTCCTTTCTGGACATTATCACGAAGAAAGTGGTATGTGTTTGATACGAGAATGTCGCACTGGATTTTTGCTAAGGTCAATCGCGCATTTGTTATCACACATGATGGGAACGTCGTCGAGTCGTACGTCATAGTCATGAAGCGTGTTTTCATCCATAGTCTTGTTGACATGCCTTGCTGCGCTACGTATTCGGCTTCGGTTAGAGAATAAGCAAGAGCGGTTTGTTTATTCGAGAACCAAGATGTCAAACAACATCCCACGAACATACAAATACCGCTAGTGCTCTTTCGGTCCACATAATCTCCTACATGATCAGAGTCGGCATATACTACGTTTTCTATGTCGGTCCCCTTAGGATACCATAATCCTAAGTGCGTAGTGCCTTTAATGTAATCAGAAGATATGCTTAACCGCTTCAAGGTGAAGGTTTTGGAGCCTCTTGGAAGCGGGCATAAGCATATTACTAAACATGATATCGGGCCTACTTTCCGTTAGGTATACTAAACCTACTATCATGCTCGATACTTGGTACTATCTACCGATTCACACACTTTATCTTCGTGAGTTTAGAAGAGGAGGACATGGGGTTTTCATTGTTTTAGATCTTCAAGACCAAATTTTCTTAAGCATTTCGTTAAATATACTTAGATTGATTAAAGAAGATACCGTCTTTCATTTGTTTTATTTGTAATGCAAGGAAGAAGTTAAGTTCACCCATAATGCTCATCTCAAACTCGTCATGCATGATTTTGGCAAATTCATCACATATATCTTGACAAGTCGAACCGAATATAATGTCATCGACATATATTTGAACAATGATGAGATTTGAAATTTTTTCTTCTATAAAAAGAGTGTTATCTACCATTTCCTATTTTTATATTCAAGTTTAATAAGGAAAAGCTTTTATCTAATCAAACCAAGCTTTGGGTGCTTGTTTAGACTATATAAAGCTTTCTTTAGTTTATAAACATGATCCAGATTCTCGAAATCAATGAATCCAAGAGGTTGAGCCACGTATACCTCCTCATTGATAAAACCATTCAGGAATGCACTTTTTACATCCATTTGGAATAGTTTAAAATCTAAGGCACAAACATGGGCTAATAATATCCTAATAGACTCAAGTCTAGCAACTGGAGCATAAGTTTCATCATAATCGATGCCCTTTTGTTGATTATAGCCTTGAGCAACTAACCTAGCCTTATTTCGAGAAATAATACCATTCTTGTCTAACTTATTTCTAAATACCCACTTAGTTCCTTTGATTGTCATATTCCTATGTTGTGGAACTAACTCCCAAACGCCGTTAGCAATTAATTGATTTAATTCTTCTTGCATGGCCACTATCCAACTTTTATCTCCTAATGCTTTATTCACATTCTTAGGTTCTATAGTTGATATAGAACAAAAGAAGTTACTTTGGTTTTGGGCTTGTGACCTAAGGGTTCTTTGGTTAAGGTTTCCAATAACATTTTCTAATGGATAGTTCCTAGATTTCTTAATATTGACAATTTCGTCAATCTCTAAAGTTTCATCCACAATGTCACTTTCTAGGTTTTTCTTTTCGGTGACCTTAATTGCTTCTTCTTCATCTAAGTCATCATCCACCAAGGGTGATGTCTTAGAGGGTGGAGGAGTTTCATCGAATGTCACGTTAAGTGATTCTTTGACTTTCCTAGTATGTTGTTTAGGATGATGTAGGCTTTACTATTTTGAGAGTAACCTAAAAAGACACCTTCGTATGACTTTGGGTCAAACTTAGTAAGGTAGTCTTTGGTGTTCAAAATGAAGCACTTTCTTCCAAACACTCTAAAATAATCTAACGTAGGTTTCCTACCTCTTAAGAGTTCGTAAGGTGTTTTTCCTAGAATGGCTCTAATGAGAATTCGGTTGAGAATGTATGTTGAAGTATCTACGGCGTTACACCAAAACTTTTGTGGTAACGATTGCTCATTCAACATAGTCCTACTCATTTCTTGAAGTGTCCTATTTTTCCTTTCGACCACGCCATTTGATTGAGGAGTGTGTGGAGCCAAAAAGTTATGTGTAATACCGTCGGGATTACAAAACTCTCTAAATTGCACCTCATTAACAAATTCTCTACCATGGTCGGTTCTTATTGACACTATTGAACAACCTAATTGGTTTTGGATTTTCCTACTAAATATTTCGAATTGATCGAAAGCTTCAGTTTTATCCTTAAGGAATCTAGTCCAAGTATACCTAGAGTAGTCATCTACTATGACTAGGGTGTAGCGGTTTCCTTTGTAACTCTGTACGGCGGATGGACCGAAGAGATCCATATGGAGAAGTTTTAAGCATCTAGTAATTAAGACTATATTCTTAGCTTTGTGATTAGCGTGAGCCTGTTTTCTTATTTTGCAACATCACATAAAATATTTGATCAAACTTAAGTCTTAGGTTAGAGTTTTAAACTATTCCTTAGAAGCCAACGATTGAATGAGACGCATGTTTGCGTGACCTAATCTCCTATGCCACAATGTGGAATTTTCAGCAATCGTTGCTAGACAAATTTGGTCCTTTGGTTTATTTCCTAATTTCATCACATATAAGCCTTTCTTCCTAATACCTTTACCTATACTTTACCGATACCTTATGAATTTCACTATCAGGTTCAGAGAAGTTACACTACACTATTTATCACATATTTGTCCTATACTTAGCAAGTTCAATATCCTAATGTTAGCAACAATTTCTACATAGCTATTTTGAGAGAGTCAGTAGGAAAAACGTACATTGCCAATTAATGTTCCCGTGAAGATTACTACCAAAAATAACGTCATCCTCCCATTGTATACCTTGTAATAAAGAAAGCTTTTGATTACCCAGTCATATGTTTAGAGCATCTGTTATCCTTGATCCATTCGTCGGGTTCCAAGTCGACTCCAAGGCATATCTATTTATATAGTACAATGACTCAAACATTTGGTCCCAAATATCTCATGGGTCCAAAGTTGTTAGTGCTAAACATCCCTTGCATTTGATGCAATTGGTTGGGATGAGGAAATGGAGAACACATTTCCCATGGCATTTAACTTTGACGTGGAAAGTTGTTCCAATTACGGAAAGCCATGAGGTCGATTTTGTCGACCAATGTTCCTTTTTGGTTGCAGTGTCTTGGCACGAGGATAATTATTATTGATTCTTCTAGGAGGTGGAGTTTTTGATCTAAAATTTGGTTTTGAAAATCCAACTCCAGGTTTTGACAATGGCTTATAGAATTGTTTAACTTCATTGTCACCAGCAACAGGAACTTTGGCTTTGTTTACAATTAGTTGGTTTGGTCCTAGGAACCCAAAAAGATTTTTGAAAAGACACACTTTTCTCAGATCCAGGCGTTGCTGGTGGTGATCCTATAATTATTTTAGGGGCCGCCTGGGCACTTTGGGGGCCGCCCATATTTATGGGACCTCCATCAGAGGACACCATTTTCTGAGCTTTCACAAATTTTATTTCCTTAGTTCCACTAGATGATGCTTCAAATGAATTAAACCCTAAACCTAGTTTATCACCGGAGGGTTTTTGATTACTTAACATTTCATTTAAGCAATGTGTAATTTTTTCAAATTTATTTAATCTAGTGGATTCTTCTTTGAGTTATTCATTCTCAATTTTAAGCGAGACCTTTGGCATAATACGAGACAACTCCCTTGTATTTCTCGAGTGTGGATACTTTATCTTTTTAATTCTCTAACCTTTCTTGACCATTTCCTAATTGCTTTTAACCTTTGTTCTTAGTGATTATCTTTAGACTCATTTTGCATAACTTATCATAGCGTTTTCTAAATACTAGAATCATTAATTGATAGAGTATCATCACTAAAGTAAATGATTCGGACCATACCTCACTTGATGCATGAGCTACAAGACACGTTTTGTTTTTGACCTTCTCATCATCTTCTTCACCGCTATCGCTCCAAGAGCCTCCGACAAAAGCTCTTTGGTTCTTATCTTTCGGTGGTTTTGGACATTCTCCAATAAGATGATTTGGGTCGCCGCATCTAAAGCATTTTCTATCACTTTTACCATTCTTGTCATCACGGCTTCTTTGGAACGTCTTTTTGTCGTTCCGAGGTTGTCTCATGAATCTACCTCTTCTTTTAAAGAACTTCTTGAAGTCTCTTACCGCCATGACGTATTCTTCGTCTTCGCTACTAGAATCGAACACCTCTTCAACACAATTCTCTTCACAAGCCTTTAAAGCAATAAGAATTTCCTTCAGACTTTGTCTATTGACTATTTCGGAATCTTTCTTGATGATCATTTCGTGAACTTTGAGGTTCCGATAAGTTCATCAAGAGATAGCGACGTTAAGTCTTTCGACTCTTCAATCGCCGTGACCTTTGCTGTAACACCCCCAATTTCACAATACGCAGCGGAATAACAACATTGGGGTGCTACTTCATAATACAGCTCACGAGTCACTGTAAACGACCAAATGGTTCGTTAATAATTTAAAATTTATTAAGAAATATCAGAGTTTACATAGGTCCCAAATAAATTTAGAATATCTATTCTAATAAGTCACAACACGATTTCTTTTCCAAAAAACATATTTTATTTGATAACACAATTTCACCGAGTCACCGTCCTTGATATCCGCGTTCCGTCCCATCTAAGCCATCTTCAATACCTAAACCTGGGATACATGCTTAAAAAGTCAACAATAATGTTGAGTGAATCCATAGAGTTTATATATATATAATAAATTCCGAACACAAGTATCATTTCTCAAAATCATCAAGACATAACGATGTGGATCAACAATGCTTAAGGGGGATATTATAAGCCTCATGACATTGAACGTTACCATATAATAAAAATGCCCACTATACACCCTCGCTATGAGTGCATATTACTCTCTATACAACGCATCCGTAGTGTCATTTTCCCGACACATGACGATAGCCAGTCGTCACGGATTGGAGGTGGCAACCTCCAAACAAATAGTACTATTTCATGTATAAGCGTCTACCATTACCCGGTAGTTAACAATTCATGATTTCCGCGGGTCTTTTATCTAGCGAGTTAAGCTAACTTATAATAATCAAGACTACTAGCATACATTCGGGTCCCTTGTGTTCTATTTTTAAAAACAAGCATGTTATCCCCCTCGCGGGTTTATAAAACAATTAAAGTATTAAAATGCGAGGCTATGAACTCACCTTGATCAACGATCACGATCAAATAAACCGAATATATCACAAACGAAGCAGCAACGATCTCGTCCACGACCTATAATTATATTGCTCGATTACAATACGTATAAAATACGATCAACGAGGCGTACATCGTTACGACGAAAACATATATATATATATAATATATATATAATATATATATATATATCTATATATATATATATAAATATAATATATATATATTAAAATATATACATTAAAATTATCTATCAATATATATGCACACATACATATATGTGATGAGAAATCGACTTGCGCGTCCTAACCTTATCACTTAGTATTTTTTTATTTATATATATATACTATTTTCTATCCAATCGTATACCATTTCACTTTATTGAAATCTTTTTATATTCGGTAAGTTTCTATTTTTAGAAAGTTACTATTTTTATACTTTCCATTTTAAGAATCGACCAACGGTCTCAAAAATAATTACTTACAGTAATATATTAATCTATATACATTATAATCAATCACGCTTCATAGTTCCTAATGATTACAAATGTCTACGTTGACTTTAACATTTGATCTTTATAAAGTATATTTATTACAAGTCAGACTCGACAAACGACCCACTAATCATATTTTCACGACTCGGTTCTAAAGAAAATTTTATGCAAACGATATCCGAACAACTTATTAGTTTTAGCCGATACTGAAACTCGACATAAAATGACCAAAATGCCCCATACAGAATCTGCTGAAACTTAATATATTTTTATAAAATATGCAGAAGTTTGACTTTCGATTTTGACCCGTTATATCTCATTTTCACGACTTTGACCAAAAAGAGATTTTATGTAAAACGTCATTCCGAACAACTTTTACTGTTTTTATCGACGAAGGCAGAAACGGACTCGAGAGTGCCCAAAATTGCCGTTTAAAAATAATGATCATAATTTTATTAGCAAAATAGCGATCCAAACAATATTTATTTTACCCATAACTATCAATCGCCATAATTCTTCGGTATTTAGGAGAACGGGACGCTCAAATTACCGAAACGTACATAAAATTAAGCTCTACCATAATCTTAAATCAAAAATCAGTTTTTATGATTTTTCGAACCTCGAAATACGTGCCAAAGTTTCTGCTCGAAAATACAAGTTACCAAACATGTCAAAAACTATTTTTCGACCCAAAAATAATCTCACAACATATCCAATATAGCTTATAATCAATACCCAACTCGCTCAATCAACCAATATCTTAATCTAAACTAGTTCGCGCAAGACCCGGACCTCATCACATAAAATATACGAAATCAATTTAAGAACGAAATAAGAAATAAATATAACTAGGATTCCTACACAAAACACAAAGGTGTTTGGTTTCGGCCTTCCCCTTTTGGTTCGAACCCACGGACGCAACCCAAACAACCCAACCGAACCCTTTTTTCAATCGAACCCACTAGCCACAATGCTTATTTATCACCCAAATTTTAATACTTTCAACCCATTTCGACCAAACTCGAACCAAATTAAAAATAGAAAAATACTCATTGCATGTGGGATTTTATTATATGGATGTGTAGGAAATGACGAGGGGATTCAAAAAATATTTTCGGATCGTGTTGCATGTCAAATTTTTCGGCGACCATGGCGGCGGAGTGGTGGTGGCCGACGGTGTACAAAGAGGAGGAGGGAGAGAGTTTATTTTCTAGTGTGTGTGTTTTTATGAAATAATAGAAGTAAAAATTCTTTATATACTTGCACTAGTTTGGCTAATTGGCAAAACAAGTCCTCCTCTTTTTTCTCTTTTAGATTTTTAACACACTATACTTTTACTTAAATAAAAAAAACGACAAGCTCGGGATTTCACTTCCGAGACCATTTTTAATTTCCGCAACACTAAATTTAATTAAAATCATTTAATAAAATGTGTACACCTTAAAACGGGAGTTTGGATCGAACAAGGAACATAACCGACACGGTTCGCAAAAATAATATTTTATGATAAATAAAATAATAACAAGATGCATCGTAAATTTTTACGATACTCAAAACGATTAACGAACGCACGATCAAACGTCGACTCGCGAAACGTCAAAAATAAAAATTATCAAATCTTTTCCAAATTTTTCATAATAAAATACAAAAATATTTATCAACGACAAATAAAATTTTAAATGTCGACCTATTCACGGCAACTCGAAAATAATTATTAAGACATCGATACGGATCGCGTACTCCGTCGTTAAAACTCGGGTTGTTACATTTGCTCTCCATTTAGGATGTAGAGCCCTAAGAAACTTCCTTACGTAGTTCTTACTAGAATAACCTTCATCAAGAGCTTTAAGACTAGTAATAATAATATATAGATTCGTCTTTGGAAATAACGAATTGTTCATATTGCTGAACCAAAAAGTCGATCTTATTATCTTTGACTTGGCTATTACCTTGATGGATGATTAACAAAGTTTTTCAAATTTCTTTTGCCGTGTTACACATGAAATTTCTTTCATATTCTTTTCTTGGCAAAACATTGTAAATAACTCCATTTTGCTCATTATTTTTTCTCAGTATCTTTTGAGATCATCAGTTTGTATTTCAAAAAGGGATATCCTCATCTATTTAGTTTCTGATTTTGTACCAATAGTTTGAAAATTAACCATAGGTAATAACTTGCCAAAGATCTAGATCTTTTGATTTCACATATGTCTCGAATCTATTTTTTCCCGAACCAATAAAATAAGACTAACACTTACAAAAGTATGGTCCTTTGCATGGATTGCCCTTCTAGATATTTTTCAGAATTTTTTCCCAAATAGATCGATCCAAGCTTTAAAATACAGTATATTTTAAAAATCTTGGGTGACCTGGCTCTGATACCAATTGTGGAAACTAGAAGGGGAGGAGGGGAGGGTTGAATAGTTTACAGGTTCATTTTACGTTTTAAAAGTTTGCTTTTAAAAATATTTAGATCCGAGTTATATGTTTAACCAATCCACAATATGAACAAGCAATAACTATCTAAACTAAAACCAGATAACAACAATAATAATGTAAAGAGATAAGGAAAGAACAACCAAACCAAGACACCAAGATTTTATAGTGGTTCGGCTACGAAGCACCTCTTCGCCCTACTCCACTCCCCGAGTATCCGACTCGAGATTTCACTATGTCAACAAGCTCCCTTTAGGCGAAGAAAACCGTTTTACACTCGCTATACGTTATTTTCTGACACTAAGCTAAATGTCGAGTCCTAATCTTAGCTAGAACCAATCTACTACTTCACAAGATATACACACTCACAAGATCTACATAATCGGATCTACACAATATCCAAATAACATAAATACACAAGATAAATACAATAAAGATTTGGTACTTAGAAGAAGAGAGGAGAGATCACTAATCAACACTTCGTTTCTTGACGAATACGAGTGTTCTTTTCTTACACTTGATAGAGATGAGATATGAGATGTAGAAGATAAGATAAGATCACTTGAAACAAGATCGAAGTATGTTAGTGATCAAGAGTTTTAGTGAGAGAAAAAAGGTTTTTAGAGAGAGAAAGAAGTGTGAGAAAATTCGTGCAAAGAGGTCTGATTTTCAGCAAGGGATGGACCCGTATTTATAGGCAGGAAAGTCCAACGGTAACTGGTGGCGGTCCCATATATATAAGGGGGCCGCCAGGCCTATAAGGGGGACGCCACCTAGAATTCGCTCTTTTTTTATCGTTTTGTGGGGAAGGTTGTATCTGGTGTAGAAGCTTCCGTTTTGGAGAGAAAAATTGAATTTCAAATTTTAAGTTTTTAATAAAACTTTTCTTTTAATTAGAAAATATTTTGTATAATTAATTTTGTGAAAATCTTTTGTAAAAATGTAATGGATATAAAATTATTTATATGGCATTTTGAAAATATAAGCGTCGATGCTTAACGTAGAATTCGCCGGTTCTTTGTAAACGTCACGTAAATTACAAATGTAAGCCCTAATTCTCCCGGTTAGTCGTGAGTTCATATCTCAACATAAAATATAAATTATTTAATTACATACTCGAGATAAAATAACGACCCTGAAATTGACGGATTGTCACATACTTGAAACATATTACTCTTATTTATTTTTGTAACATTAGTTCTTACATGCTTGTTAATAGGTGGATCCACCTTCATCCACGATATCGTGCTCTTCCTTTGATGAATCAAGAATTGATGTAAGTCTATTATTACATATTATTATGTTTGTTTTATTTATCTATAAATTTACACTAATGGTACTGTATTTTGTAATACAAGAACATAATAGAACGAAAATTAATAATGGGTCAGGTGTGAATTATTCTTCTTAATCAACAACAATGACACCTTCTACACCAAATGCCTAAATCCGAAATCTATGTAATATATTGTCAAACGTCAAGAATGGCATCTCTGCATTTAAAAAATGGCACCTTCTACATCAAATAAAATGGAACTATCTATATCAAGGACACCTTCTACACAAATACCAACAAAATTTGTAAGTCTGCTGTTAATGTCCACATTATCATTTTTTTATATATAAGTTTAAGCAGTTAAGATGACGATGGCACTGATTTTTTTAAAACAGGAACAGATACATGATACATCAACTCCTAAAGTAAGTCTACTATTAATGTACATATCATCATGTTTTTTTGTTTTGTATAAATTTACACAATTAAGATGATGGAACTGGTTCTGTAATACAGGAACGTTAGGAATTCTTAGACTGGGCACGTTCTACATCACGAATAACAGATCCTGATGTAAGTCTATTATTAATGTATACATTGTCATGTTTTTTTAAATATATGTTTACACAACTAAGATGATGACAGGGTTTTGTAATCAGGATACGCAAATAATTGTTAGGTGGCGCACATTATACAGCAAAAAGTGTAGCCTTCTGCTCTGAAGTAGCCTTATTATTATGTAGCATTATAATGTTTTTTAATACATAAGTTTTCCACAGATTTAGGTGATGGCACAGGATTTGTATACAGGAAGTAAGGAATACTTTAAAGTTGGGCAATCCTTACATAACAATGGACAAGCTCCTGTTGTAAGTCTATTTATTTAAGCACACTTTATGATTTTTTTATTATTATTAAATCTAACACAAGTTAAGAAAGATGGCACTGGTTTTGTGATACAGGAACATAAGAGGAGATTCTTAAAGTGGTCGTCACATTCTACATCAACAGTAGTAAGTCTATTATTAACGTACACATTATCATGCTTTTTTATATATAAATCGTACTGTGCTAAGATGACGGGACTAAGAGGATGGGACTGGTTATGTAATACAACAACGTAAGAGTTGGAGCCTTCAAGAAGAAATCTCAAAGCCATTTGAAACCGCACTAAAACTTATTCAAGAAGAATTAAACCAAAATGAAATGGCACTGGAATATGGTTGCTCCGACTTAAAACAAGAGCATGGGTGGAGCTATGAAGAGCTTGGAGGGGGTTGTGGCCCTCCCACAACTTTGGTCATTGTGTATGTTCTAATGTATTTACTAGAAAAAATATTTGTATTTCAATATTGGCCTTATAAATTATGAAAAATTATTATTTTGGCCCTCCCACAAATGTCACCAAGCTCCGCTACGAACAAGAGCATGTGATATTACTTGCGATAAAGGGAAGCATGGTGTTTTACAAATGGTTTTGTTGCCTTCTGATGTTTGTATGTTTTTAACTTTCTTTGATAAGTAAAATATACATTTAGTTGTTTTTCTGAATGGTGTCAACCAAAAGCCTTGTGGAATGCCTAAATTAAGAAACAGCCGTGCATGATTATATGATTTACCATCAGATGGAGGACTAAACGTGTTTGGAAAGGTAATACTTTTTTTACTTTGCCATCATGGTTTTATGAATTATACTTAACAAAAATTTTTAACTGTAATTAAATTGCTTCCGGTGTGGTATGTTGTTATTATGAAAATCGGAAAAAGTTTCCGAATTTTTATGATAAAGGAAGACCCACCGTAAATAGATTTGGTTTTGTAACTATAAAGTTATTAGGGAAATGGATTGCTAAGGTATTCTTTTTTCTTTTCCAACTCTCTTAAAACATACAATACAATTTTCACTTAGATTTTTCTTGTTTCCTTTCAGAGCTTACATAAGATGCTAAAAGATGATATTGACACAAACTTCCCGTAGAAAGGGTAATTGTAGACTATCCATCAATGTACGAGGAAATGCAAGTGGATTTTTTTCAACGACGTGCTATCAGATACACGCTAATGAGGATTATTGAGTATTCTAAAGTTGATGTGACCATCGGTCATCCTGCGACCATTACCCCACGCTGTTCACGTTTTGAAGTACATATTCACTTGATTAGCTTTTTGAATCTTTATTATTTTAAATTGTTTTTTATTTACCTCTATACATACTATATGACATTACATTGTCCGCCTGTTTGATATAAAATAGGCATATATTGCAGTTTATGAGTTTAATAATTCCCTTTATTTCAGAGGGATATGTTTGTTCAAGATGTAATGGATAGTATGTTTTAAGGAGAAGGAGGGTGAAAATGGAAATTTTTACTTTTCCTATCCGATTCTAAAAAAGTAAAGGAAGATCTCTTAGCTTTTGTGGTGCCGTTTACTTTATACTAACTCATATGTATCAGCTGGCTGAAATTACATCTGTTTTTTCTTGTTAATTTATTGTAAAAAAACATGTATACAGTGTTACAATTGTTCACCTATGTTTATATGAACACAGTGGCTTTCAAATCTTTTGTTTATGTAGGTTTGGACTTTGCGAGACAAAGGCAGAATGGATACTATATGTGACTCCACTACCTCAGCTAGAGTATAATTGAAATGTGTTGCACTGTAAGTAACTTTTACCCAAGTGGATCCCAAGTGAATTACAGTAAGAATTTGTATTACTATTTCTTTTTTCACAAGATGCTAAACGCAAGTGGATTCAAGTGACAGGCACCTAACACCATAAAACATGTTATGGGTGTGGGACTATCGATTGTGCACTATCGAAGTGGAAGATAAACTTGTTCGACACAAGCTAAGCTCGTTGGGTGGCGTTGGAACCAAGGTATACCAGGTAATTGTTCATTTTATTCTTTAATTATTTCGTGAATAAAATAAGGTGAATTACCCAATTTATCTTAATTACCAAAAAATCAGTCACTTCATTTGATAAATCCATATGGCTTTAAACACCTTTTGACTGTTTGGTTCTTAAGCTAAAGTTATATGTTTTCTTAATCCATTAGAGATCAAACATGTCTCAAATCATCAGTCCATTAATATTATAAGGGGGTCTATTTAGAATAGCTAAATTCCACATTTTTCTTTTTGTTTTCACGTAAGACTCTCGTGCTTTTATCATAGCTTTTACACTTATTTATTAGGATTAATACACAGTAGAGCCTTAAATGTTAATTTCTATAACTTGCTGTAATCAAATTTTTATTTTCCAAAATTATTATTGAATTTAACAAGGGTTAATTTACTTGAAAGGTTGCATACTTGTCACTTTTTGTTATTGTGTGTACAACTTTTTTTTTTCTTATTGTGTGTAGTGAATTTTCAAAATTCAAAATTCGATCATTGTGTGTATTTTGTGACTATTCTGCCATGTAAAATGACCATTTTAACCTTTGAAAATTGAAAAAATAAGGGTAAAATGGTCACAAAATACACACAATAATCGGAATTTGAAAGTTCAGTACACACAATAAGAAAAAATAAAGTTCATTACACATAATAACAAAAAGTGACAAGTATGATACATTTTCAAGTAATTAACCCTTGTTAAATTCAATATATAATTTTGGAAATAAAAATTTGAGTAAAGAAAGTTCATAGGAAATTAACATTTAAGGCTTTACTTGTATTAATCCTAATAAATAAGTGTAAAAGCTATGATAAAAGCACGAGAGTCTTACGTGAAAACACAAAAGAAAAATGTGGAATTTAGCTATTCTAAATAGACCCCCTTATAATATTAATGGACTGATGATTTGAGACATGTTTGATACATATGGATTAATGAAAAATATAACTTTAGCTTAGAACCAAACAGGTCAAAGGTGTTGAAAGCCAGATGGATTTATCAAAGGAAGTTGACTGATTTTTGTAATAAGATAATTTGGGTAATCACATTATTTATTCACGAAATAATTAAAGAATAAATGAACAATACCTGGTATACCTTGTTCCATCGCCACCCAACGAGCTTTGGCTTTGTCGAACAAGTTATCTTCCACTTCGATAGTGCAAATTCGATATCCCGCATAACTTGTTTTAGGGGGTTTGTGCCTGTCACTTGAGATCCACTTGCGTTTAGCATCTTGGAAAAAAGAAATAGTATTCAATTTCTTAATGTTATTCACTTGGGATCCACTTGTGTAAAAGTTACTTACAGTGAAACACATTTCAATATACTCTAGCTGTGGTAGTGGAGTCACATATAGTATCCAATCTGCTTTGTGCTCGCAAAGTCCAAACCTACATATGACAAAAGATTTGAAAGCCAATGGTTCATCAACATAGGTGATCAAGTGTAACACTGTTTACATTTTACAATAAATTACAAGAAAAACAGATGTATTGCTAGCCAGCTGATACATATGTGTTGATAAAGTAACGCACCACAAAGCTAAGAGATCTTCCTTTACTTTTTTAGAATCGATAGGAAAAGTAAAATTTCCATTTATCACGCCTCCTTCTCCTTGAAACATATCCCATTGCTCTTGAACAAAACATAAATACCCTCTTTGAAAATTTATTAAAAGAATGGGAATTATTAAATTCATAAAAACTGCAATATATACATTTTTATATCAACAGGCGGACAATGTAATGTCTATAGTATGTTATAGAGGTAATTATAAAACTATTAAAAATTGTGCTCTTAGTAGTTTTTTTTGATAGTGTGTTTAGATTATTTGCTTATTTTCCTTTTCCTAGCTTATTTGTCCAATAGTTAAGCCCTTTTAGCCTTTTAAGCTTACTTTAGCTTTATGTCACTTAAGCCCTTTTTCCAGCTTATTTAGTTTTAGCTTTTTAGCTTTTTAGAGTTTATCTAGGTTAGTTAGGCCCCCTTTAGCTTATTTTGTCCAAGACTTAGCTTATTTGTCCTCAAAAGCCAAATGACTTAGCTTTTCAAAGCCTTTAAGCTCACTTTGAGCATTCTGTCGTTTAAAAGCTTATTTTTAAGCTTATTTAGAGCTTTTCAGAAAAACTTGTAGTTGAGAAAGTTGTTAAGCCCCACGAGCTTAACAACTTTGCTTCACAAAGTTTTTCCAAAAAAAAAGAGGGAAAGACAAGGGGTGACCCGGGTGAGCAAGACTCGAACCCGGTACCCCTCGATACATTCCCCCTTTTTACACACTCATACCGCTGCGCCCTTGGGACTTTTTCGTTATAGTCCCAAGGGCCTTGGTATTTAAGGGTGTTTTGGGCTTATAAGCCTATAAGCTGTTAACAGCTTATTACGGGCTTATTAATAAGCCAATTTTTTGTTTCTTATTTTTCGTAGGTTAGTCATAGTATAAAGTATTTTTAGTAAAATTTTTAGAATTTTTAGAAGTCATTTAGTATTTTTTACAATTTAATTTCGTTAAAAGTTTAAAAAATTCATAAAAAATACAAAAATTATCAAAAAAATATTTTTCTTTTTTAGAAAATTTTATTTAGTCATATAGTTTGTAGGAAAAATATAAAAATTTTCGTAGGGTCATTTTTATAACTTTTTGCTTTTTAAAGAACGGGTCCGGGTGCGGTTTTTTTGTGTTGACTCGTTTTTGGGTCAAACGAACTCCGTTTTCGGTCTAGTCTTTTTCATTCTTCGTTATTTGTTCCCTAGAGTAGTTTAGAAGTGAAAATTCCTTCGTAGGGTAAAATTTAAAGATTTTAGGTTTTTTCCCCTTTGTTCGGGATTCGTGCTCCCGTTTTTCAGCTTAATTTCGTAATTTTTAGGATTTTCTTAAACGTTTTTGTTTGTTATTGTTTAATTTGACTTTCCACACTCTCAAATCAATTCTCTCCTTCAAACTCAAATCTTCGACTGTATCGATTTTCCAGTCCAGCCTCGTTGGGGATAAACGACCCGGGAACATTCTATACTACTTCTCGGTTTTATTGATCTTGTTGATTTTTAGACTTATATATATTTTATATTTTATCATATATTATATATTTAGTATAAAGCTCACCGATCACCCGCGAGGCGGCATAGGATGTGAGTAATGAGTATGTGTACTCGTAGGTAGAGTGAGAATGTGATAGGAAGGATAAATATATCCAAAAGTCTATCGTTGATCAGGGGAGTATTAACCCATGAGTATGATCACAAATAATTAAGAACCAATCGTGACTAAGCTGAAACCATTGTAAAAGGGGTCTGTCTATCGAGCCAGCCCAGTACGATGAGGAACTAAGACTCGGTTGGATAGTACCGTGTGTTGAGAGTGAATGATTTTTGCCAAGGCTTCTTGAATAAACAGGAGCGGCAGTGTGGCTAAGGCTTCATAGCAAGCGAGCATGAGTTATTTTGCTAAGGCTTATTATCATTAAGCAAGCATGATTTTTGCTAAGTATGATAATGAGCAACTGAGATGAGTGTCTAAGTAAAAGCTAGACCGAATGTAAAGTCATTATAAAATGACGAGTACGTGATTATGTGTTTAAGTGATTCTCTATGTGCTAGCATTGTAATGCACTTGATGGGGTCATAAGTACTCCTAAATCTTTGTTCGCAACCGGTGGTGCATTATTAAATGGTACCGGAAGGGCGACGTATGTTTTGTATTTGGTTATGATAAGTATTTTGGTTTTTGGATAATGGAATACTTTTTGGTATCGATTAATAGCGTATCTTATAATTTTGATTCGCGACGTCTATTTCGGTTCCGATCCGCAAAAATTATTTCGGATTTGGTTCGTAATGCTTGAATTGGTTATGATAAGCGTTGGGCGCTTCGTTTCGTATGATCACCAGCAAAGTTTGGAGCGATCTTTCGTCTTTAAAAGATTTCTTTAAAGAGCGACATGATTTTGTTTATATCGGATATATTTCCGTGGCGTGTTTTGTCTCCTATGATAAGACTGATTTTGATTTTGTTTTTGATTTCGTTGGTATGAATTACCATTTGTTTTGATGACTTTCCATTTGGAGTAGTTAAGGCGAAAGTAATAAAGCGTGAATTTTGTATACGAGCATGCAAGACAGTCGAGGATGAGAGAAATCGCCTCATCGCAAGCACGTTAAGATGAGTAAGAAGGAGCGAGCACCGGGACGACGCTCTTTTTAAGGTGGGTGGAATGTAACAACCCGAGTTTTACGACGCGTACGACGATCGCGTATCCGATGTCGTAATAATTATTTTTCGAGTTTCCGTGAATAAGCGTCGACATTTAAAATTTTATTTGTCGTTAATAAATATTTTTGTATTTTATTATGAAAAATTTGGAAAAGATTTGATAATTTTTATTTTTGACGTTTCGCGAGTCGACGTTTGATCGCGCGTTCGTTAATCGTTTCGAGCATCGTAAAAATTTACGACGCATCTTGTTATTATTTTATTTATCATAAAATATTATTTTTGCGAACCGTGTCGGTTATGTTCCTTGTTCGAGCCAAACTCGCGTTTTAAGGTGTACACATTTTATTAAATGATTTTAATTAAATTTAGTGTTGCGGAAATTAAAAATGGTCTCGGAAGTGAAATCCCGAGCCTCGGTTGTCGTTTTTTTTATTTAAGTAAAAGTATAGTGTGTTAAAAATCTAAAAGAGAAAAGAGGGGAGGACTTGTTTTGCCAATTAGCCAAACTAGTGCAAGTATATAAAGAATTTTTACTTCCATTATTTCATAAAAACACACACACTAGAAAATAAACTCTCTCCCTCCTCCTCCTTGTACACCGCCGGCCACCACCACTCCGCCGCCATGGTCGCCGGAAAATTTGACATGCAACACGATCCGAAAATATTTTCCGAATCCCCTCGTCATTTCCTACACATCCATGTAATAAAATCCCACATGCAATGAGTATTTTTCTATTTTTAATTTGGTTCGAGTTTGGTCGAAATGGGTTGAAAGTATTAAAATTTGGGTGATAAATAAGCATTGTGGCTAGTGGGTTCGATTGAAAAAAGGGTTCGGTTGGGTTGTTTGGGTTGCGTCCGTGGGTTCGAACCAAAAAGGGGAAGGCCGAAACCAACACCTTGTGTGTTGTTGTAAGTATCCTAGTTATATTTATTTCATTATTTCGTTCTTAAATTGATTTCGTATATTTTATGTGATGAGGTCCGGGTCTTGCGCGAACTAGTTTAGATTAAGATATTGGTTGATTGAGCGAGTTGGGTATTGATTATAAGCTATATTGGATATGTTGTGAGATTATTTTTGGGTCGAAAAATAGTTTTTGACATGTTTGGTAACTTATATTTTCGAGCAGAAACTTTGGCACGTATTTCGAGGTTCAAAAAATCATAAAAACTGCTTTTTGATTAAAGATTATGGTAGAGCTTAATTTTATGTACGTTTCGGTAATTTGAACGTCCCGTAACTCCTAATAACGAAGAAGTTATGGTCGATCGAAGTTTGGAAAAATAAATATTGTTTGGATCAGCTATTTTGCTAATAAACATTCTGATCAGATTTTTAAACGGCGATTTTTGGCACTCTCGAGTCCGTTTCTGCCTTCCGGCGAAGCACGAAAGTTGTTCGGAATGATGTTTTACATAAAATCTCTTTTTGGTCAAAGTCGTGAAAATGAGATATAACGGGTCAAAATCGAAAGTCAAACTTCTGCATATTTTATAAAAATATATTAACTTTCAGCAGATTCTCGTAAGGGCATTTCGATCATTTTCTGTCGAGTTTCAAGTCTCGGCTAAAACTAAAAAGTTGTTCGGAATATCGTTTCGCATAAATTTTCTTTATAACCCGAGTAGTGAAAATGTGATTTAGTGGGTCGTTTTGGTCAGGTCAGACTTGTAAAATAAATATACTTTATAAAAGTCAAATGTAAAAGTCAACGAAGACATTAGTAAACATTAACGAACTATGAAGGTGATTACGATTATAAAGTAATATCGATTAATATATTACTGTAAGTAATTATTTCTGAGACCGTTGGTCGATTCTAAGAATGGAAAGTATAAAAATAGTAACTTTCTAAAAATAGAAACTTACCGAATATAAAAAGATTTCAATAAAGTGAAATGGTATACGATTGGATGGAAAATTGTATATATATAAAAAAATACTAAGTGATACGGTTAGGACGCGCAAGTCGATTTCTCATCACATATATGTATGTGTGCATATATATATATATATATATATATATGTGTTTTCGTTGTAACGATGTACGCCTCGTTGATCGTATTTTATACGTATTGTAATAGAGCAATATAATTATAGGTCGTGGACGAGATCGTTGCTGCTTCGTTTGTGATATATTCGGTTTATTTGATCGTGATCGTTGATCAAGGTGTGTTCATAGCCTCACATTTTAATACTTTAATTGTTTTATAAACCCGCGAGGGGGATAACATGCTTGTTTTTTAAAATAGAACACATGGGACCCGAATGTATGCTAGTAGTCTTGATTATTATAAGTTAGCTTAACTCGCTAGATAAAGACCTGCGGAAATCATGAATTGTTAACTACCGGGTAATGGTAGACGCTTATACATGAAATAGTACTATTTGGAGGTTGCCACCTCCAATCCGTGACAACTAGCTATCGTCGTGTGTCGGGAAAATGACACTACGGATGCGTTGTATAGAGAGTAATATGCACTCATAGCGAGGGTGCATAGTGGGCATTTTTATTATATGGTAACGTTCAATGTCATGAGGCTTATAATAATTGTTAGGTATTAGAAAAAGACTCGGTCATCCAATGTATTTTACTGTTTATTATAGCTCGTAGTTTAATAGTTAATAGTACGTTTTTCGGTTTTAAGTCGGGTACGAATACCCGGTATATTGTAAGTACTATATAGATTCACTCACGTCTTTGTTTGAGTTTTAAGCATGTATTTATCTCAGGTAATTGTTGAAGATGGCTTAGATGGGACCGGAACGGCGGATTATCAAGGACGGTGTCTCGGTGGAGATGTTGTGTCATAACTAAATAAATGTTTTTTGAAATCAAGTTGTGTTGTGACTTTTTGGTATTAATTTCTATAATGGTTGGGTACTTTGTTATAACTTTGATCTTTCTAATAAATGAAATTGTGTTTTATAACGTCTCTTTGAACGTTTACTAGGACTCATGTGTATGTATTATGAAGTAGTACCCCAAATGTTGTATTCCGCTGCGTATCGTATTTTGGGGGTGTTACAGAGTGGTATCAGAGCACGAGTTGTAGCGAACTAAGTCGTTTTACAAAACTTGGACTACAACTATTTTTTGAAAAGTTTCACGAGTCTTTCACCGATGTTCAATATTCGCGCGCGCAATCATTCCCGATCCTTAGAAGCTTTATGTGGTATATATATATAATTGCATATTACGTGAGTAACAAGTTGTTAACACTTGGTACAAGTAATAATTTTATATATATATATATATATATATATATATATATATATATATATATATATATATATATATATATATATATATATATATATATATATATATATGTGTTTTACAAAAACTTGGGGGGGGACTACAACTTGTTTTGAAAAAGTTTCACGAAGTCTTTTCACCGATGTTCGATATTCTCTGCGCCTGCGCTGCAATCTTTCCAGGTCTTAGAAGTTTATGTGGGTATATTTTATATAATTGCATATTACTCCGTGAGTAACAATGTTGTAACAAATTGGTTACAAGTAACAATGTTATTATATATATATATATATATATATATATATATATATAATATATATACTATTTATTTATATACGGCATCCGTTCTATAATGTACGGTTATATATGTTTCGATAGTCGCTTCTTGCGAAGTGTTTAATTCCTTTAAACATTTCGATGCGATATGATAAAATTATTTTGATACGTGATGAAAACATCGTTGTCATATAATTATTTTCGAAACTTTTTCGCGACTCTACTTTGTTATCTTTTAATAATATTAATTCGTTGTAGTTTGTCGACCCCAATGGATTGACTTATTGTGCGACTCCGAGTTCGAATATTTTTCCCGTTGCTTTTAAATCGCATATGTTGTTTCGCAACCTATTGTTTTAAAATATTTTGGTTGATGGGAGTGCGACTTTTATATGTCATCCCATAACCCTTCATTGTTTTGGAAAACAGTTATTAACTTATTCTCGCGTAACGTGTCGTCTGGAAACGATACCATTTTGAAGCCTTCGATATTAAGTTGTGTGTCGTTTTGAGTCTCTTGTATCGACCTTTCGTGGTAAGTTCTGATAATCGTTTGGGTCTGGAAACCCATGATTTGTATGCGTGTTGAAAGTGTGTTTTAAGTCATCGGGTATGGCTCTTTTTTGGCGTTTTGAGAAGTTTAAAAAACTGTGTTTGGTCGGTTTTTGAAAATGAATTTTAAGCGTTTGTAACCAAACAGGTTGTGGGGTTGTTTATGAATTATTTTTAGTTGTACGAACTTGTTAAATAGCAATGGAGATGTTCTGCGTTACATGTTCTAAGGTACATGTGTGAGTTGGGTAGAATTTTTTCTCCCCGGATGAGTGTGATATCGTCGTTTTTCCTAAAAACTAGCAAATCTGGGCTATCATGTAGAAGACTGCTTAGGGCTATCACCTCAATTGGTTTCACATTCGAAATAGGCACTTGAATAACTTTTCAAAAAAGAAATTTAGTACTGTAGTAGAAGAATCTTAGGTCCTATCACCTCCAATTGGTTTCACATCGAAAGCATTAATAAATTTCAAATTTCGCTATTTTCGTTAAACTAATAAATTGTAAAATTTCTTTTGAGGAATATTTTGGGATAGTGCTTGTTGGGTATACGTTTTTAAAATATTTTTGGTCTATTTTAGTCTGGGGATATTGGACTAAGTTGGATGGGGAATGACATCTTAGGTATATGTAGGAATTCGGATGGAGTCATATCGACGCCCGACGAATGAGATATCGCCGAAATGGCAAAACTAGTTTAAAAAAAAGTTAGAACAAAATTTGAATGTGTAATAAGTTCAAAAACTTTTTTTTTTTTTTTTTTTTTTTTTTTTTTTTTTTTTAATAGCAACACCTAAATAGGTAAAACTGTTAGTTCTGATATTGAAACAATACCTTAGATTTGAGCGGTCTCGTTTCAGCTTTGGCAAATTTCATAGTTTAGGAGATACACTCAATTTAGTGTAGCCATAAAATTTTGGTAAAAGACAACTTTGATAAATAGGGGTAAAATGGTAATTTCACCTTGGATCCAAACACTTCCTGGGTAGTGGGCTGTATGTTTCTGGAAAATAGATTCGAAACGCTTTCCGTAGGCGAAAACCTCATATCTTTATCATCCACGGACTAGTAAGTAAGAGGATTTCAAGATTTAGGTTTATCGGATTGAGGTTATTGTTGCCTCAAAGTTTTATCTTATCACCAGCGTGGTGATTGTGCACTCTTTAGCTATTACTTATGATTTAGAACTCTAGGAGAGTTCATGTATATGTAGTTATGTATTGGAAACTTAAAACCGTTACAGTTGGATGTACTGGCTTTGAAAGCCAACGATGTATCCCTTCTTGGGGAAAATTGGTATGTAAGTATGGTATTTTCGGCATTGTTATTACAATTGTTGTAAATGTTCTCGGTTATGAGATATGAGTAAGCATTATTGTATAGATTGAGCTATGAGTGAAGCCTAGAGGTTGTGGTTACCCCCGGAGGCAATAGACGCATTGATGAGATTGATTTAACCCCGAGGTGTTGAGTGATTTTTAGTTAGTCGAATTTTACAGTTCAATTTGGTGTATCGTTATTGTGCTTGATTAGTCACATGAATGGGTATTGTTGTGAATTGATAATTTTGAAACTGTGTATTGCAATGACGAATTTGTGTGTTGAACAATGTCGTTGCGCGAATCATATTGACTATGTTGTATAAATTAATTATGCAAACAATGGAAAACCGTGTTTTCTAAATTTCATAAACTGAACCTATGGTGTCAAATAAAAATCTTCTTTTCAAAAAAAAAATTTCTTTTTTAAATTATAAGGGAATGGAAGGTTATGCTATCTCTTTTCTTTTTTGTAACTTAAAATTTGATTTTTACTCTTTAAAAATTTCTTTGAAAATCGTTTACGCGTATAGCGTATGGAAACGAAACGTTTTGACGAGGAAGGACATGATGTCGTTTGGTCCTCAATTATGCATAACTTGATCAACTATGCATAATTTAGGAAAGAACACGCTATTGTCGGCTTAAATGTCACCATCAAAACACTTGATAATTGAGATAAATGTTTGGGTCAAGCTTCCGGAAGGAGAAAATATTTTTAACCTGCTACGGATTTTCCTGCAAGTAACCCTACTCCCAGTGACTGCATGGAGAGAGTCTCATGCGAGTCGTTATGGCCGAGTCGTTTCAAAGCGGAAATACCTACGGTATTGTTCGGAATGAGTGTGTCTAAAAAGGAGCAATGTATAGTTCGTATGTATTAGGAGAGGCCATTTGTTTATGAAGAGCGTCAAGACAAGTTAGAGTCGGTATTTGGTATAGTAGAGATGATAGATTTGAGCTATCAAGGGTGTAAACCTGATACCGACACTGAGAAGGAATCTTCTTGGAGATGTAAAGATTCTTAAGGTGGGTGGAAGCTGAGATGGTTAGTCCCAAGGTTGAATGAGGGAGTGGAGAAAATTTCTCCTAACGTTTAGATGTTGTTCTTTTGTTGTATCAACCGATGGGCGTGAAGAAGACTTCTTTCCCCGAAACGGAGTGTGGCGATAGTATGGTTGTAAGTATACCTAATGTCGTTAAGGATTAAAATAAGGCACTAAGCGACACTTGATTTAAGGTTAGTGATCCTTACTCCTTGACGTAACGACTTGCGTGCGTATGAAAGAGCGAAATGATTGAAGACTCTAGACCGATTGGTTGAAATCCGTTTCAATCCTTTGTGAGGAACAGACAATGTAGTTGAGCCGCGTAAGCCGAATGTTATTAAATTAGGAATGCGAAGTGATTATTTTGATTCGGATGATTTGATTCATCGGTGATATTTACTACGATGTATAGGGACCAAGCCGATTGTGCTAGTCGCCATGTGAAAACGTTAGAGTCTTTGATTTTCGTCGAACGAGCACAAGCCCATGATGCTCAATTGTTTTCTTGATTGTTTTCGATTTGTCTTTTGACAATATGTTTTTAGCGGGACCATTGCCGCTGAATTATGTGATCTATGTGCCTTATGTGCTACGTGCTCTTGAATGATGGCAAAGCGTATTGGTCGCTTTTATTTTGCCGTGATATGGCTGTATGGCCCGTGATCTGTGATGGGTGTCCTCTACCCTAAATAAAGATGCAGGTCGATGTGAGAGGTCGCAACGCTGTTTATCCATTGTCTAACGTTGGGTGGCTCAATCCCGCAAGCTTGGCTCATGGTAGGCAGATAATCTAACCGTGATTTAGTCGCGTCTTACCACAAGAAGCTTGGCCATCGGCAACAAGCTAGATATAATAATCGATCTAATCGGTTGGGTATGAACCGTGTGATGAGCATAGCCATTGCTGATGCTTCCTGATAAGTAAGCACAAATGATTCGCAAAAACTTATGGAAAGCAAGCATGATTGTTGCCAAGCATGATGAAAAGCTAGGTAGAAATATAAGGTCATTTTAAAATGACTAATAGGCAATTATGTGCTTATATGATTATGTGATTATGTGCAATGGTGCTATAATGCGTTTAATGGGGTCGTATGTACTCCGGACTATTTTCGCAACCGGTGGTGCATTATTAAATGAGACCAGGAGGGCGATGTTTGTTTTGATTTTGGATAATGATGAGTATTTTGATTTGGATAATGATATAAATACATATCGGTTTTGATTATTAACGTCTATCTTAGTTTTAGTAAGCGACGTATGTTTTGGATTTTTGGTAATGAAGTGTATTCTCGGTTTTGAATATTTTGTAATTCCGTATTTGAGCGCGACATATATTTTGATTTTAATTAACGACGTAAGTTTCGGTCTTGGTTTGGATAAGCGAAATGCGCTTGGTCGTGTTGTTTTACGATCCCCAACTAACTTTGGATCGATCATTATTTTCGAAAATTTCGTGTGAAAAAGACGCAATGACTATTTTAATCGGATATATTTCGCGACGTATATTATCCCTTATGAAGAGCGCGACTATAAAAGTTCAAACACCGTGAATTGGTTTTGTCGAATATATTTTCGTAATTTGTTTTGCCTCTTGTGATAAGAGCCTTCACGATTGTATCTTCATTATGTTGGTATAGTTACCATTTGCTCTGATCGACTGAATTTCCATCCGGGAATAGTCAAGGCTAAGCTTGGAATTTGTATCTTTTGTTTAATTAAGAACGCACGAACCCGCGTGATAATGAGAAGCCATCATGCCACGAACGAGCGAAAAGGCGAGTACGAAAGGACGAGCGCCGAGGACGGCACCCTTTTAAGGTGGGTGGAATGTAACAACCCGAGTTTCACGACGCATATGACGATCCCGAGTTCGACGTCATTAATATTATTTTATGAGTTTTCGTAAGCGAACGTCGACATTTAAAATTTATTTGTCATCATTAATTATTTTGTATTTTATTGTAGACGAAATTTAAAATATTTATTTTGACGTTTCGGCGAGTCCACGGTTTCGACCCCACACGTTCGTTAATCGTTTCGAGCATCGTAAAAATTTACGACGCGTCTCGCTATTATTTTTATGATCGTAATTTTATTTTATTTTGTGAACCGTGTCGACTTTGTTACTTGTTAGAGCCAAACTCGCGTTTAACGTTTACACTTTATTTACTTTGTGTCAAGTTAACATTTAAATTAAATGGTTACAATATTTCAACTAGTAATGAAAAAGAAAAAGAATATATATATAATCATGCATGGCCTAGCCCTTATAGCCGCTGCTATGGAAACCTCAACACACCAACATTTGATTTTTCCAAGCAATAATGATTATAAGTACATTTCCTAGGTTCTAACTCTCTTACACACAACACCTAGTTGCAAAAAGTCTTCTCCCCTCTTTTGCTTTTTGGATCCGGACGAACAACCACACCAACAATAGTCAAGAATAAAAATATTTCAACACTTGAAATATCTTAAACATCAATCAAAAGATGGATTAAATCAAGAGAAGACCTAGTGAGAATAGTTGTTTTGCTTGTCTCCTTTTACTTCTTTGGGCTCTCGGTGAACATAAACCCTAGACCCTCACTTTTATTTGATCATCCACTATCAATAAATGTTTAGGCATATGATTTTTATGATCACCCCATAAGGAAAATGGCACATGATTAATGGTTTATATGCTGTTTAGATTATACTTAAATTAAGAAGATTTTTGTGTTATGAGTATGGTCTTAGAAAACCTCGTCGGGTCAGACGTTTTGGAAAAATGATTTGATGGCAAAAAGAGATTTTTGGTTCGGTTCGAGTGGGTAGACAGGGTTGAGCGCGGCATAGGACCATAAGGGAATGAGACTGAGCAATTTTACCCCTTCCGACTTTGACCCCATAAGCATGTGAGCCCTCTTTTTTCGTTTATTTCGGATTGCTCGTTTATTTTATCGATTCGTTTATATGTGAATGAAAATCCATTGAAACTTGCGGTACGTTTAGTATAATATGTTATTTATTATTAAAAGCGGGATTAATATGAAATTATAGGTCATATTAGATGTATTTTGGATGAGTTTTTTGGTCAAAAACGGATTTTGACACTTTTTGTATCGGGTAGTTTAAATCAGAAAACGTAACTTGTGATTCGGGGTTCGAGATTTTGAAAGGTCAGATTTTGGTTTGTAGAATATAATAGAGTATATTTTTGCGGTCGTTTTAATATAAAATGAGACTTCTAACTCCCAATAACGAAGAAACTAGAGCTAAAACGAGATATACATTTTAGTAGAAAAATAAGTCACCACTTAATATATATATATATATTAAATACTATATATATATATTTATTTACTATATTATATATATATATATATTATATATATATATTATTCTGCTGATTTTTAAATGTCCATTTTGAGTGCTTTCGAGTCTGTGTCAGCCTTCGGCCAAAACACGAAAGTTGTTCGGAATATCGTTTTACATAAAATCTTTTTTTGGTCAAAGTCGTGAAATGTTAATATGACGGGTTCAAAAAACGTAATGTAAGCTTCTGCATATTATTAATAAAAAATATAAAGTTCAGATGATTCACGTAAGGGAATTTTGGTCATTTTCCGTCGAGTTTCAAGTCTTGGCTAAAACTAAAAAGTTGTTCGGAATATCGTTTCGCATAAATTTTCTTTAGAACCCGAGTCGTGAAAATGTGATTTAGTGGGTCGGTTTGGTCGTGTCAGACTTGTAAAATAAATATACTTTTTAAAAGTCAAATGTAAAAGTCAACGAAAACATTAGTAAACATTAACGAACTATGAAGGTGATTACGATTATAAAGTAATATCGATTAATATATTACTGTAACTAATTATTTTTGAGACCGTTGGTCGATTCTAAAAATGGAAAGTATAAAAATAGTAACTTTCTAAAAATAGAAACTTACCGAATATAGAAAGATTTCAATAAAGTGAAATGGTATACGATTGGATGGAAAATAGTATATATATATAAAAAATACTAAGTGATATGGTTAGGACGCGCAAGTCGATTTCTCATCACATATATGTATGTGTGCATATATAAATATATATATGTTTTCGTCGTAACGATGTACGCATCGTTGATTATACTTTTCGGTATAGTAATCGAACGACTCTAATTATAGGTCGTGATCGCGTTTGTGGATTTTTGTGCTAGACTTTATTGTTTAATCATCGGCTTTTGATCAAGGTGAGTTCATAGCCTCGCATTTTAATACTTTAATTGTTTTATAAACCTGCGAGGGGATAACATGCTTGTTTTTAAAAATAGAACACAAGGGACCCGAATATATGCTGGTATTAGTCTTGGATTATTATAAGTTAGCTTACTCGCTTAGATATAATACTCGCGGAACCATGAATTGTTAACTACCAGCGGTTAATGGTTAGACGCTTATACATGTAATAGTATACTTGGTGGTCTGCCTCTCCAATCCGTTCGATAGATATGTCATGTGTCGGGAGAAAAATGACAACCTACGGTTGCGTTGTCTAAAGAGTAATATGACATCATGCGAGGGGTTGTTAGTGGGATTTTTTATTCTTGGTAACGTTCAAGTCATGAGGTGATAATTAATCCCCCCTTATAACTTTGTCAGATCCAATCGTTATGTCTTGATGATTTTAGAGACAATGATACTTGTGTTCGGAATTTATTATATAGATATAAACTCTATGGATTCACTCAACGTTTTGTTGACGTTTTAAGCATGTATCTCAGGTTAGTTGTTGAAGATGGCTTAGATGGGACGGAACGCGGATATCAAGGACGGTGTCTCGGTGAAGTAGTGTCATAACTAAATAAATGTTTTAGAAATCAAGTTGTGTTATGACTTTTAAAAATAATTTATATAATGGTATTAGGACCTATGTAACTTTGATCTTCTAATAAATGAAATTGTGTTTTATAAACGTATCTTTGAACGTTTACTAGGACTCGTGTGCATGTATTATGAAGTAGCACCCCAAATGTTGTATTCCGCTGCGTATCGTATTTTAGGGGTGTTACAGAGTGGTATCAGAGCACGAGGTGTAGTGAACTAAGTCGTTTTACAAAATTTGGACTACAACTGTTTTTGGAAAAGTTTCACGAGTCTTTCACCGATGTTCGATATCCGCGCGCGTGTTGCTCCCGATCCTTAGAAGCCTTATGTGGTATATATTTGATTGCATATTATGTGCGTAACAAGTGGTTGACACTTGGTACAAGTAATAATTATATATAAGTATATAGATATACATATGGCATCCGTTCTATGGTATACGATTATATATATCTTGATATTCGCTTCTTGCGAAGAGTTTAACTTCTTTAAACATTTCGATGCGATATGATAAAAATTATTTTGATACGTGATGAAAACATCGTTGTTATACGATTATCTTTGAAACTTTTTCGCAAACTTTACTTTCTTATCTCTTGATGTCAGGACTCGACTTAGTTTTCAATCCCACTTGAAAATTTTATTAATTGATTTTGAATTTGAACGCTCTTCTTATTGATTTTGGTTCGCATATGTTGTTTCGTAATCTATCATTTTGATATTTTCCTGTTAATGTAAGTATGACTTTTATATGTCATCCCATGAACCTTCATTGTTTTGTAAAACAGTTATAAACTTACTCTCGCGTAACGTGTCGTTTAGAAACGTCTATTTTTGGAACTTTCGAATAAAGTTGGTGTTTGCGTTTGATTCTCTCGTATTGACCTCTACTTAGTAAGTCATGAAATGTTTGATTCTGGAAATCTATGAGGTTTTGTGTTTGAAGGAGTGTTAAGTCATTGGGTATGGCTTTGTATTGGCGTTTGAAGGAGTTAAGATGGTGTTTGATTGGATTTTGAAATGGATTATACGGCAGTTTGTAACCAGCAGGTTGTGGGGTTGACTGTAAATTATTTTTGGTCATAAGGCACCTGGGAAATCCAATATGGATGTGGGCATATGTATTAAGTGTATGTGGTTGTTTGTATAGGGTCATATCTCCTCCGGATGAGTGAGATATCGTCGTTTTTCTAAAACTAGTCAATTATGGTATACCGTTGGGAAAAGGAGTATAACTCTATATTTTTGTAACAATTTTTCAAGAGGAAATTTAGATACCTGTAGAATACTCTTAGGGCTACCACCTCCAATTGGTTTCACATCAAAAGCAACAATAAATTTCAAATTACGCTTATTTTCGTAAACTACAAAAATTTGTCAAAATTTGTTTGGGGATTACTTTGGGATAGCATCTTGTTGGGTATGTTTTAAAATATTTTTGGTCTATGAAGACCTGGGAAACTAGACTAGGAGGTAGATAAACCTCTTAGGTACATATAGGAATTCGGATGGAGTCATATCGACGCTCGACGAATGAGATATCGCCGAAATGGCAAAACTAGTCTAAAATTGAGACCAGAATTTGAACGAGTAATAAGTTCAAAAACTTATATAACAACACTTAAATATGTAAAACTGTAAGTTCTAGATATTGAACAAACTTAGATTTGAGCGGTCGTTACGGCTTTTGCACAAGTTTAGGCGATCATCAATTTAGTGTAGCCATAAATATTGGGTAAGGACAGCTTTGCATTAAATGGGGTAAAATGGTAATTTTTCACTTGGATTTCATACTTTTGGGCATGTAGGCATTTAGGTTTTGGAATGGACACCTATTATGATTCCAGTAGGCGGGAAACTATAATTTATTAACTAGTACTAGTACGTAGAGAGGATTTCAAGATTTGGTCATATTGGATTACGGTTATTGTTACCTCAGAGTTGTATCTTTATCACGGATGGTGATTGGCATTTTTAGCTTAATGGCTTTTGATTTTAGGACTTAGGAGAGTTCATTGGTATAAGAGCGTTATGTCTTGGAACTTAGACCGTGCTGTTAGATTGGATTTACTGGCTTTGAAAGCCATTGATGTTTCTTTGTGGGGAAAATTGGTATTGTTATGTGTGTTATTTCGGCATTGTTATTACAATTGTTGTAATTATTCTCGGTTATGAGTTAGGAGAAGGTGTCATTGTATAAGTTGTCTATGAGTGAAGTTGGAGTCGTGGTTAACCCGAGGACTCGGCTTGTGTGAGATTGATTTGACGAGGTTGATGATTTAATTGGCGAAAATCTTACGCAATGTGTATGTTGCTTGCTTGCATAGTCCTTGCGTGGGTTAATTTTTTGGTATTGCTTATTGACATTGACAAAAACTGTCATATAGTGGTTTTTGTTTTGTGAATTGATATTTTAAAATATGAATTGCAAATAAGAATTTGTGTTGTTGTAAGAATGTCGTTGATTGCGAATCATATTGACTCTATGTTGTATAATTGTTTGTGTAAAACCATGGAAAATGTAGTTCAATTTTCATAAACGACCTTATAGTGTCAAAATAAAATTTTCTTTCAAACAAAAAATTTATTTTAACAGAATAGAATGGAAGGTGATGCTATCTTTTTTTTGTTTTGAAAACAATCATGTTCTTATTTTTACTTTAAAACAATTATTTATAACAAGGAAAATATAACGCGTGTAGCGTATGAAAATAGAACGATTTGCGCCGGAGGGACACTGATGTCGTAATTGGACCTCAATATGATATAACTGATCAACTATGCATAATTTAGGAAGAACCACGTATGTGGATAAATTGTACTTTAAAACGCTTGGTAATTGAGTATGGTGGGTCAAGCTTCGGAAGGAAGGAAAAATATTTTTACCTAGCACGGATTTTTATGCAAATGTAACACTATTTTATGACTGATGGAGAGAGGTTATGCGAGTCATTATAATGAGTCATTCGAGCAGAAATTCTTTGGTATTTGTTCGGAAGAAAGTTGGTCTACGAAGGGGTAGGGGATGTTTCAGTTGTTAGTATATAAGAGCGGTGATTGTTATGGAGAGTGTCAAGACCAAGTATAGGTCGGTTGTACTTAGTAAGATGATTGATATGAGTATCAAGAGTTGCTAAAACCTTAGATACCGACATGAGAAGGGTTTTTTTTTCTTTTCTTGGAGTGTTAAAGATTCTAAGGTGGGTGGAAGCGAGAAGTTTAGTCGAGGTGAACATTGAGAAATGAGAAGACTTTTCCGCATTGGATGTATGTTGCTCCTTTGAGCATACAATGATGGCGTGAAGACTTCTTTCCGAAACAGAGGTGTTGAGGTGGGTTTGTAGTTAGTCTAGTGTATCTGACGACGAACGAAAAAATAAGGCATAAGACCGAATATAAGGTTAGTGATCCTTACGGTAAAGGATAGGCATTCGTTCCATAATCCAGCCAAAACCGGAGGGATCTACCCAGGGACATTCCAATAGTTAGATTAGAAGTCCTTAGGTATGATATAAAAAAGGAGTAAAGTGAGAATAGGAATAATGCCGACTAAGACAAAGCTAGCACCGAAACAAACCCAACAAGGTGGTAGTAATGAAGTCTTGGTAAGCATTAAAGAGGTTGAAGAATGAAAAAGAAATGTATGGATAAAGAGTCTAAAGAAAAAAGCCCTCCATACACTTAGGCAGAAACCGGGTCAATACATATGCTATCAGAAACACTAAGATGTTGTCTGGTATTAAAGATAGTCATCATGGACCCAGTGATGCAATGCACAACCCTCCTTAGCTACTCAAGGTCTTTCAAAAGACTCTTGTTTCATTTCTCACGGAGACAAATACGTTATCTATCGACTTTCTCAATACGAGTTAGTTGATATTAAAAAGGTGACAGTCAGCTCCAGCCTCCGATTACTAAAACCAAAACGCACTTATTGAGTCTAAAGCCAAAAGAGATCATCAATAAATCTTATTAGTGCGCAATTCCAGTTTATATTTGTTGTTCATACACTGTGAACACAAGTGATATATAAAGAGTCCTACGTATTATCCTTGTAATCTTGCTAGAACATCAAAGTGATACTTTATAGTATATACAGTGATGATGGAAATCCTTCCAGTGCCAACATCAAACAAGCACTACGGTAGGTAACTTGTGCGATCCTATACAGATCAAACCATATGACAACTGAATATCAATGACGGTTCAGTATATGATTTGACGGATGTATTTGTAAAGATGAAACTTTTGGCGTGTTATAAAACTCTTTATTCATTGACACGTCAAATGATTTTTTTTTCAAATCAATTTTTCAATCTTATGTCCATGGGTAGCCTCTAAAGGGCAACTTGGCATAGGAAAGTTGAACACGAATTAACAACTCAATTAGTGAGATAGTAACTCACTGATTCACTCTTACCGTGTTGTCTACTTTGAGATGTTCTAGTAATGAGAACAAGCTAGTACAACCGCGAATGTCAATGAGATTCTTTTGAATACTACCTGACAGTATTTATACTATTCAACGGGGAACCGAAGGTTATTGCAACCTTGAATTCATAAAACATGCTCATACTCGATCAACAAATATAAAGACATAATGTTGATCTTCTAATAAATGAAATTGTGTTTTATAAACGTATCTTTGAACGTTTACTAGGACTCGTGTGCATGTATTATGAAGTTGCACCCCAAATGTTGTATTCTGCTGCGTATCGTATTTTGGGGGTGTTACAATGTTGGTCCAAAAGTCACAAGTCCACAAAAAGGAGAAAGATTACAAGATGATGAAGAGATGATGTATGACTTATGATCTCATGAAGTTCAAGATCACAAGTTTATAAATCATGCAAGAACAAGTTCCAAGATCACTACATCAAATTTACAAGAGAAAGAACAAAGAATCAATGCTACGAGCAAGATTGAAGACATTCATAGAATGCTAAGCTTAAGTTTTTGTAAATTGGAGTGACCTCCCTTAGGGGAGATTGTTATAAATAGAGAAAAGACTCGGTCACTTCAATATGATAGTTCATAGCTTGTAGTCGTTTGTTAAGTAAAGTAGTAAGCTAACCGGGTCAACATATGGCTATCCATATGTTGATCGGCCATGTACAAGCATAAATACCCTCTCCATGCCTTGGAGAGGGTATTGGTTCATTTGTATATTACAAGTTTACATATTTCTTTCTCTCTCTAGAAGTGTTCCAACCACTCTTTTTCTCTCTAAACCCTATCTTAGATTATTGTTAGTTTGTGTGATTTGATATCCTACAAACATGACTGTTAAACAGACTCTAACCAAGGTAAATACAAAACC
>BQNB010017952.1:0-57212 GCA_026074375.1 Tanacetum coccineum
AAGACATGTGATAATAAGTATTGTAATGGACTTATAACAAGGTGGTTAAGCTTAAAAGTGCAAAATCAAGTTTAAAACATGTTTTTATCACAAACTTCAAAACTTTTTATTTTAGTTCAAAAATAAAGGTATTTCTTTTATATTTTTATAAAATACTACATCCCATGAGGATTCCAAAAAGGTAAGAAACTCGCATAACCGATTAATAACGAAAAATATACGTAATTTATAAGTTATACGATAATAAATGGATTTATAAAAGAAATTTTATAAAAACAAATTACAAAATACTTTTGATATATAAGATTGGAAGTATTTTTTCTTAAGAGTACATATTTTAGGGATTCTAAAACAATAGAAATCGTTAATTTTGATACAATAACGAAAGTAGTTATGAATTATGTAAGTTTACGATAATAAATACTTTTATAAAAGTTACTGTTCATCTCAAACAAGAACATTTTGAAAACATCAATAATTTGATAAAACTTTTAATTACGAAGATGTACTCGAACGAATCACTAAAAATGGAGTTAAAACGAATAAAATACGACATTTACGGGTTTTACGATAACTAAATTTATAAACTGTCATGAACAGTAAAAACCACTGTTCACCAGGGGACTAAAAATATGGGAAATGTACCATTATTCTGAATAAAATTCGTTTTAATACGGAAAGCGTGGACATAAGAAACGTAAGAAACGGGCTTAAAACGATAAAGTTACGTCGTTTTTACTAATGAAATATTTATAAACGTTTTAACTTTATGAATTCGATTTCACAAACGCAATTAGATGGTGGTGTAGCTATATAGAATTATATATGGTAGTAGTTAATCAAAGTGCTTAGTACTTATATGGCCTATATTGGATTAGGTTGCATTCGGCGTTTATCTGGCGCATTTTTGTGATATAATTGTTATCATACACACAAGGTGAGTTCATAGCCCCACGTTTTACATTTTAATGATTTACAAGTTTTGGGGTGAGAAACATATGCATGTTTTACAATTGGACGCAAGTGGACATTTCACATTTACGATTACGTGTTTGCCTAAGTAGCGATAACCCATCTGAACCCATTATCATGAACTGTCAATCACTATTGTGAGCACGAATGTTATAAATAGATCTATTTAGGATTAACATCCCCATTCGGGTGAGTCATGCTCACTGTGCCGGTTTGTCGGACAACGAACGTATACCATGTCGGACATAGGATGTTGCGGGTTAGAACATCATCACGGGCAATGTTGGCAATTTATATTGCATTTTATACATGTCGAGCTTCAGTGTCATGAGCTTAAGAAAACGTAATTACATTTTATGATGTTTGCATTTGTTGCATTATCATAGGGAAATCTTGTCATCCTACATTATACATTTTATAAACCTATAAATTCACTCAACAATATGTTGACGTTTTAAGCAATGTTTTTCAGGGGATCAATAAGGCACGCGGAGCGAGGGATACATTGGTGGTTTTATTTTAGATGTCCTGCATTAAAGATTTTGTTGCATTACATTTTGTATATCTGTTATGGGCTAGAAATCTTTGTATTTTGAACAAGTGAACAAGTGAAGCTTCGGGCTTTTGTAACAAACAATTTGTTAAATCTAATGTACCAGTTTTAAATGACTTTTAATGGTCGTTTTTATATATCTCTTGTGTTATTCATCTATGAAGTACCACCCCCAACCCATATTCCGCTGCGACCCAATTTAGGGGAGTTATAAAATAAGCCAAAGCATTGCCAATGGTATGATCAAAGAAACTTTCATTGTGGAGAAAGACGCTTTATATAATGTAAGTTTTGGAGAAGGTTTTTCATACCCCATCCTCGCCAGTTCTTCAAAGATAGTAGCAGTTGGCAAACAATCAGTACTACCTGCATCTTCTAAGTTAAGATTACTTCTAATACTTGTCTCTGTGATGATCACAATCTTCTTATCAACTAGGGCTTGTAACTGACGTTCTTCATTAACCGTCTTTACCTTTGTTGCTACCCAAAATTGTTCAATGCAAGATGTATAGATAATAGGATTGACAGTTAAAGCATAACGAATCTGGTTAGCATTCAGAAAATCAATAATCTCCTCAAACCCACTACTTTCTTTGGGTTTCTCCAAAAATGCAATTAAATTATAAGTTTCAGCAAACTTTGGGGTCGACATTGTGATGGGTTTTGATGATTAAAGATGAAATCGAGTTAGGGTTTATGATTAGAGAGTATATCAATGTATAAAATCGATCGAATCAGTGATTGAAACCCTTAATCGAAGTATTTATGAAATCACCCTCAACAGTATTAACTTGAACTGCAGCATTAAGTTAAGCCCTAAACCGTATTACTACCAGCTAGTAGTAAATTATGTCTGGCAGCATTAAGTTAAGCCTAACAGTATTAACTAACCCAACATTATAAAGTTATGCCTTAGCTGCATTAAACTTAAGTCTACATCAGTAGTGTATGCCTAGCATTAACTTATGCTTTGCGAGCATTAAATTTTAGAGTTTACATTCCTGGTGCAAGTATTAGTTTAACTTAATCTTAGATGCAAGCCTAAACCTAATTTAAACTTCTGCACCCCCCAATTTGGTATCTTGGCCACCTTGGGGCCACTACCTAAAACAGTTCCCTAGGAACTTGGCATATTAAGTGTTTCCATGGATATTGCGGTCCTATGAATGTTACCACTGTCCTGCTCTGATTCTAGCTAGATAGCAGTAGTGGTCAGCCCCTTTCCATTCTTCTTTCCATCCTTATAGGACAGTTCATCTGCAACAGGTGTGAATTGGTCATAGATGTGATTTCTATGTGTTCATTTTGGCTTTCTAGGTTGTAGGTCTTTTTTGGGTTAAGATTGTGATAGAATAGTGACTGGTTCAAGAATAGATAGTGATACAGTTGTGGATGTGTGTTAGGGTTCAGTGGGATTTTCTGACCCTTCACCCACTTCTGCTTAATGATACATTCCCTTTCATCCAATCTTAATTATCCTCCCCTCAAACAATTCTTTAGAGATTAAGTAGTCCAATGCTAGCAATCAGAAAGTTAAACCTGCTAACATCAAAAGCCTTTGTGAGAAGATCGGCAACATTGTAGTCTGTGTGAATCTTGATCACTTGAATCAACTTCTTCTCATAAGAATCTCTGATGAAATAGTGCCTAATCTCTATGCGCTTGGTTTTAGAGTGAAACACTGGATTCTTCACAATACAAATGGTGCTTTCATTATCAATGTAGATCTTAGTGTTCATGAAGTTAAATCCATAATCAAGCATTTGATTTTGGATCCATAAAACCTAACCTCAGCAATTAGCAGCAGCAACATACTCTGCCTCAGTAGTAGAGTTGGCAACTATAGGCTGCTTTTTACATTGCCATGAAATCAACCTTTTTCCAAGAAATTAACAACCTCATGTTATGGATTTCTTGTTAAGGCTAGCACCAGCATAATCACTATCAGAAAAGGCCTCAAGTCAAATGATGAATCTCTAGGATACCAAAGGCCTAATTTAGGCTGACCTTTCAAGTATCTAAAGACCCTCTTCACTACATGAAGATGTGAGACTTTAGGAGTAACATGGAACCTTGCACAAGCACACACAGCAAATGTTATGTCAGGCCTAGAAGCTGTTAGGTACATCAATGATCCAATCATTGATCTGTATAAATGAACATCCACATTATCAGCTTCTTCATCCTTGACCAATGCCTTGTTAGGTTCTATAGGAGTGCTTGTTGTCTTCACAGTGACAAAATCAAACTTTTTCCGAATATCAGCCACATACTTGTCTTGCCTAATGAAGATTCCATTCTCATTTTGTTCTACTTGTAGACCTAAGAAGGAGGTGAGCTCCCCTATAGAACTCATCTGGAATCTCTTGTGCATCATCTGTTCAAACTCAAGACATAAAGTCTTCTTTGTAGACCCAAAGATGATGTCATCTACATACACTTGCACTAATAGAATATTACCTTTGTCCTTCTTGATGAACAAAGTCTTATCTATAGTGTCTCTTCTAAATACATTTTCCAATAAGTAGGTAGACAAGGTCTCATACCAGGCTCTAGGAGCTTGATGTAGACCATATAAAGCTTTTTCTAATTTATAAACTTTGTCAGGGAACTGTGGATCTTCAAAACCAGGAGGTTGGCAAACATATACCTCCTCTTCAATAGTACCATATAAGAAGGCACTCTTCACATCCATCTGGTACACAATGAACCCCATAAATGATGCATAGGCCAAAAATAACCTGATTGCTTCTATCCTAGCAACAGGAGCAAAAACCTCATCATAATCAATGCCTTCTTCTTGGGTGTAACCTTGTGCAACCAGTCTTGCCTTGTTTCTAATGACAATTCCTCTCTCATCTTTCTTGTTTCTAAAGACCCATTTGGTTCCAATGGCCCTCTTGCCATTAGGTAGATCAACCAGTGTCCAAACCTTCTGAAGTTGAAATTGTAGAAGCTCCTCTTGCATTGCTTCTATCTAGCTTGGATCTTCCAGAGCTTGAATCACTTTCTTGGGTTCTTTTTGAGAGAGAAAACAGGCAAATAAGCAGTTTTGATAATCTTTGTGATTTGTTCTCCTCTGCTTATTAATGTAACTAACCATAGCATGTTCATCAGAAATCTTGGTCATTCTCCTTGTTTGAATAGCTGAATTTAAGTCTCCAATGATCTGGTCTTTAGGATGATCCTTGTCAATTCTGGTTGTGGGAATAGGACTGACATTCATGGTTGTTTCCAAGTTGTTGAGGTCAGCCTGTCCACCCACATCTTCATCATCATATGCACCAGCAAAAATTCCAGTGTTATCATCTATTGGAGACACATTTGGAACATCTGGAAGAGTAAATGCATTTTTGAAAGGAGAAAATTGTTCAAATAGATGTTCCTCAGAAGTTCTAGCAGCATTAACTGGTGATGATGGAGCATCATTAGTAAAAGATGGTCCAGCAGCACTAACAGGTGTACCAACAGTATTAAAACTATTAGTACTGTTAGTCTGCTTTTCCTGTTGAAGTAGCCTTTCAAACTCACTTCTTGTGTCTTGTACATCCTCCTCACCTTTATCAAAAGCTTCACTTTCATTCACTTATGTAGGCTTTATACTAACATCTTCTTCACTGTCCTTAGGACCTTGAGAGATTAATGGATCAGTTGTGCAGAAAGGTATCAGGATGTACTCTTGTTCAGGTTATGTCTTCTTTTCAGTTTGACCTGTAACAATATTATCTCTAGTTCCTACAATACCATTAGTTTGATTTCCTGCAACAACTGGCACATAGTTCATAGATTTTGACAAAGAACTCACACAAAAGACAGTCTGGTCCATTCCTGTCCAATTAGATGCATTTTCAAGATGTCTAATGTTTTAAGGTCTCTTCTTCTATCCTGGTCCTCTTGTTTAATACTCTCATAAGCTTGCTAACCCACCAGAGTACCCAACAAAAATCCCTCATCTGCTTTTCCATCATAACTTGCCTAGATTATCCAGTGGTTTTTAAGATGGGTAACGGACACCCAAAGGTTCAGTGAAGTCTATCAATGGGGTTCTTCCCACGACTAAGTTCATAGGTGTCTTGTTTAGAGCTTAATGACTAAGTCCTATTTAGCAATAGCAAGCTGTATTAATGCTTCAGCCAAAGGTGTTTGGCAAACTTAGAAGTCTCTAACTATAATAGTTCTTGCTAGCTCTATCAGTGTTTCTATTCCTCCTACTCAGCAACACCATTTCTTCCTAGGTGTCTTTAGCAACATCTGAATTACCTCATATTCCCTTCATTTCACAGGACTCTGATTCATTACACTATTTTTAAACTCAGTTCCATTGTCACTTCTAATAACTTTTACATTGTAGTCTAGTTGATTTTCTATTTTAGTTATGAAGGTCTTTAATATCCCACTAGTTTCATCCTTAGTGGCCAAAAAGAATACCCAAGAAAATCTACTAAAGTCATTAGTGACAACTAGGTAATAATACTTTTTCATTAAACTCTTAACATTTGTAGGACCAAATAGGTCCATATGAAGCATATGTAAGGGTTTGCTGATTGAGTTTACAAGTTTGGCCTTACAAGAGGCTTTGTGTTACTTTCCTTTCTGACAAGCAACACAAGAATAATCATTTTCAAAAATCTTTAAAGGCAAACCTCTAACAAGGTTTCCCCTCACAAGTTTGTTAATGTTTTTATAGTTTATGTGACCAAGCCTCCTATGCCATAAATTGGATTCATCAATTGTGACCTTAGCTATAACACCCCTATTTTTGACATATAGTAGCGGAAGCTAATCTGGGGTATTATTTCATAGCACAACAGTCATAATCATAGAAAACGACTCGAAATAGATGTTTTTTAAAAGATAAGTTATCATTCATTATTTCATCAAAGTTTTTACAAACAGAGGTCCCAAAATCTACATGAAAACATAAAGTTTGAATGATAACAGTTTAGCCATCTTCAAGTCCGTGCCACTCCGTGCCATAAGATGTTCAGTTACCTGAGATAAACATGCTAAAAAGGTCAACACGGTTGAGTGAAATTCATAGGTTTATAATAAATAGTGTGAATACAATTCATCATAAGAGTGGGTTACGTTGTTATACACCCATAAGTGTAATAATTACAATGAGTACAATTATTATGGAAAACATTATTATTGCGTCTAAGCTCATGACACTCAAACTGACTAGTGTATATATCAATAATGATATATATAAAGATAATGGCCCCCGTGTAGGTAATTGCCAGATACTATGCAGTTTAAAGTATAGTGCGTTTGGTTACATATTCCGGCTTAACACAACGAGTTTCGTCAATCCTAATAGGCCTATTCACAATATTCACGTTCACTCGTAAGTGATTAATGGTCCATGATGGTGGGGGTCTTTTGGCATAAAGGGACTTAGACAACAGATGCAATAATATTTTCTGGTTAGCTACATTTAGAAAACTTGTATTCTATGGTTTATAGCATGTATCCCCTCACGGTGGTTTATGAAATAGAGCATTTAAAAGTGAGGCTATGAACTCAACTTTAATAGGGGAAATTGATGATGGCAAAAGTATATCAAGTGAACGTAACGGCTTCGTCACACATACAGGGTGTAATATTTCAAGTCTTAGTGTGATGGTTTATGTTTCAAAACTTTATAAAGTTTAACGCATTACTTTGATTTATTAATTTATGGAAATATTGTATTACTGTTCGGGCTATCATAATCCAGAGGCCATGTAGTATCGTTTGAGGAGTCAGGGCACTTTAAATCGTAGACCCAGCAAACTCGTCAAAACGAAAACTCAAATGAAACCCTTCATATGAAATTCCCTAGTAACGTGATATGATAAGATTTTAAGTTTTTTTCAAAAGTTAGTTGATGATAAATTATGTTAAATATATAACGAAATAATGCGTCGAGTTACGATTAATAACGATAAATGTGTCAGGTTTTAATAAAATCAAGTTTTATAATATTAATATATATTTTTATAATTTATATAAAAATATTATATTTTATATTTTTAAGTTTGCAAAATTGGCAATATATACCCTTGGTTTTTATTTTTTTTTTTTTTTTTTTAAACTTTTACATCTTTAGTCCTTTATATATAAGTTATATAATATAAACCTTTAACTTTGAAACTTGGCAAAATAGGTCCTTATAGTTATAACTTTAGAATAATGACATTTTCAGCCCCTTTAGTTATAAATTTCAGAAAGTTACGATATATACCCCTATGCATGGAAATATTTGTAAAACAAGTCCAAAAAGCCATGCAAGCTTATTTTAGGATTCCAAATGATATTTGCAGGTTATAGCTTATTAGAATAAGCTAAAATAAGATGTTCTAACATAACAAAAGTTTAGAAAAAGGATTCGTTAGCTAGAAAATCAAAACGGGTCATTTTTAGGGTTTTAACCAAAAACACATGGGTTTGAGGATTCAAAGCTTCAAACAAGAGTTTATATATGATCTTAAGAGTATTATGAACATTCTAATACAGATTATAAGTTTATGGAACAAGATCTTAGGCTTACTTGAGCTAAAATGGGTCAAAATGGGTTTTTATGACTCGTACGCCTAGAAATGGCTTCAAGACTTCGTTTTTCTTGCTTCTTGGCTTCTATTCTGAGCTTAGGGACTTCTCTTGATCTTCTATTGCTGCTAGGGAATGGCTAGAACTCCATTTGAGTGTGTGAGATGAGTTTGAGGTGTGAATGAAAGTGTTGTGTATGTATGCGTATATATAGGGTCAAAAACCCTTGGTGCCTAAGTTTTCTTGTCATCTAAGGGTTTGATAAGTGTCCTAGCTAGCTGAGGTGAGTAAGAGATGCTAGTAGGATGAGTAAGGAAGGCTAGAACTAGCTATGAAGATGTGGAATGGGTGTTTGAAGGCCACGGCAAGGAAGGGGTGACAAGGTGGTGACTTGGCCAACTTGGTGGCCAAGGGAGGAGATAGAGGTTCTTGTAAACTGCTTGGTGAGGTCATGGAGGTGCTTGGTTAGTAACTTAGGTTTAAAATGGGTAAAAATGAAAGAAAATAGGTGGCGGGTTTGGTTTATTTTTGGGTTAGGGTTTAGGGTTTTAAAATGTGGATTAGGGTTAGGATTAGGGATAGATTAGGGTTTAGGATTAAGGTTTAGTGTTAGGATTAGGGTTAGGATTAGGGATTAGGGTTTAGTTTTAAGTTTAGGGTTTAGTTTTAGGTTTAAAGTGAAATTAGGGTTTTAGGGTTTTGTTTAGGGTTTAGGTTTTTAGATTAGGGTTTAGAATGAATTAAGGTTTAGGTTTAGGGTTTAGGAGTCATGCATTAAGTGCTTGTACCTTGTGTTAAAGTGGTAGTAAGAAACTAAAATGAATTTGGAGGTAAAATGACCTAGTTTAACTTTCTTGCATTATTAACTTGTACATTGAGCTTTAGAAAGTTGTAACTTGATTTAGGAGGGAAAAGATATTCAAATGTTATGCTATGATACTTGTACACATGCTTTAAAGGCTTGTACATTTATTTTATATGTATACATTACATATAATTAGGGTTTTGATATAAACGTTAACGTTTAATGCTTGTTTTGATATAACATTTTGAAAAGTAGTTAAATGGATATTTACTTGGTAAAAATGATATATATATAGGGCATTGGTAGTGGTTGCGTGAGCTCGTTTACTTTAGAGATGCAAGTTACGTTGCATAATGAGATAAAGCAAAAATTTCCCTGTAAAAAGGTGGTATATATATAATAGATGGATATTACAGTGCATCTAATTTAATAGATGGATATTTACATTGATGAAAATTGCGGGTTGTTATAGTCTCCCTCAATTAAAAGAAATCTGTCCCGTGAGATTTAGTTGGAACTGCGGATAAGTGATGTTTTTGGATAACAGATGTGGATTTCTTGGCTACAGAAATTATGATCTTCGCGTTCCCATGTAAATTCTAGTCCTTTACTTTTAGAGTTCCATCTTACTTTGATTATAGGAATACGACTTTGTTTCAGTTGCTTGACTTCTCGATCCATAATCTCCACTGGTTCTTCTACAAAGTTAAGTTTGTCATCAAGTCGAAGCTCTTTCATTGGAATGACAAGGGATTCGTCAGATAAGCATTTCCTTTAGATTAGAATGTGGGGAAAAGTACTGTGGACTTTACTAGTCTTCAGTGTTAGCTTAAGTTTGTATGCCACTGGGCCAATCCATTCAAGGATTTTGAATGGTCCAATGTACCGGGGGTTAAGCTTTCCTCGTTTTCCGAATCGGATGACACCTTTACGAGGTGATACTTTCAACATAACACGATCTACCAATGAAATTCTAATAGCTTTGTCTTATTATTGGCATAACTTCTTGCCGGTCTCTTGGCTTGTAAGCGTCTGTGGAATTTTCACTATCGTTTCAGTGGTTGCATGGATTATTTTGGTCCTGTAACGTTGAACTTCTCCACTTCAAGCCCTCCCAGCAAACAGGTGATCTTCACTTTCGACCATAATAGTGTCTCATGGTGTTGCCTTGTTACTGGCATACGGTAATCTGTTTATGATGAGAATTTTACCAATGGTAAGTTGTCTTTCCCCTTCCTTTTCCAAAATCTATACACAGGCTCCTATGCATGTCTTCTGAGATGTTTGAATGGTCTTTCACTTTAGTCTATCGGGTTAGGGATGTATTGCCGTATCATGGTCTAATGAGTACCAAAGCACTTTGTAATAATTGCCAGAATCTGGATGTGATATGATGTCACGATCGAATGATAGATATTGGCAAGCATGCGGGAGACTATTTTCTTTGTATGTATAACCTTGTAAGGGTTCTATTACATATCTGTCTCTCGGGTAGGGATGAAGTGTGTAGATTTGGTAAGGCGATCGACAATGACCCAGATTGTGTCATGTTTGTTGGATGTTTTAGGCAGTTTTGTGATGAAATCCATTGTGATTCTTTCCTATTTCACATAGAATCTCTGGTTTGTACCAGTAACGTCGGATGGCTTCTAACTATTCTGCCTTACTTTAGAACTGTTAAACATATAGCCACATATTCAGCGTGATTGCCTTAATGTTAGGACACCAATAGAGTTTCTTAAGATCCTGATACATCTTGTCAGAACCCGGGTGAATGGAATATTTTGATTTATGAGACTCATGCATGATCAAGTCTCTCAGATTACCAAAAAGTGGTAACCAGCTTCGATTCTTAATACAACGAGTTCCATCATGACGTATTTCAAATGCTTTATCCATTCCTCATATGTTTTCAGCCTTGATGTTTTCTTCTTTGAGTGCTTCGGTTTGAGCTTTAAGAATTTGTGAGGGTAAGTTTGGATGAATGGTCATAACTAATAATCTAACTCGGTGTGGTTTGATTCATTCCTTCCAGCTTAAGGCATCTGCTACAACATTTTCCTTTCCAGAATGGTAGTGAATTTCACAATCGTAATCTGTAAGTAATTCTATCCAATAGTGTTGTCTCGTTCAACTCTTTCAGATCAGGATATGCTGAGACTTTTATGATCAGTGAACCCAGTACACTTTGTACACATTATGGGTAGTTCTATTTTTTAGTGTCTCAAAATTTTAAGAGCGAACACAACTTTCTTCTAATTCGAGATAGTGAAGTGGTATAGTTTTCTTCATGGAGGTTTGGAGGTTGTCGGGATGCATATGCAAATAACTTTCTCTTTTGCATTAACCCGATCCCAGACCTTAATGGCGATGCCTCACGGTAAACAACAAAATCATCGTTTCCTTTGGTTTAATGCTAGATTGGAGCTTCACAAAGCTTCTGTTTTATTAATTGGAAAGCCGACTCTTGATCTTCGCCCCAGATATACGTCTTGTTTTTTTGGGTTAATTCAGTCAAAGACTTTGCAATCTTTGAAAAACCTTCGATGAATCTCCGGTAGTAGCCGGCAAGTCCTAAGAATCGACATATTTCTGTGGGTGTAGTAGGAGATGCCCAATTCTTAACTGCTTCAATCTTGGCGGGGTCAGCATGAAGTCCTTGACTATTAATTAAGTGTCCAAGAGATTGCACGATATGAATCCAGAAATCACACTTGGAGAACTTAGCATACAACTTCTCTTTCTTGAGTAATTCTAGGATTATTATCAGATGATTTGTGTGCTCTTCTTTGTTACGAGAGTAGATGAGAATATCAACGATGAACACTATTACAAATTTATCCAAGTATGGTTTACACACACGATTCATGAGATCCATGAATACATCAGGCGCGTTAGTTAAACCAAATGGCATCACTTGAAATTTATAATGTCTGTGTCTTGTTCAGAAAGTAGTCTTGGGAATATCTTCATCCCTGATTCTCAGTTGATGATAACCTGATCTCAAGTCGATCTTTGAGTAAACACTCGAACCTTGAAGTTGGTCAAAAAGTATCGATTCATGGGTATCTGGGTATCGATTCTTCTACGGTAAGTTTATTCAGCTCCCAATAATCGATATACACATTATGAAAGATCCATCTTTCTTTTTAACAAATAAGACAGGAGCTCCCCAAGGTGAAGTACTTGGTCGAATAAAACCTCGGTCTGCTAACTCTTGAAGCTGGTTAGATAGTTCCTGCATTTCTGAAGGAGTTAATCTATAAAGTGCTCGGGCTACAGGTGTCGCTCCTGGAATTAGATCGATTTGAAATTCTACTTGACGAGTACGAGGAAGGCCAGTTATATCTTCAGGAAAAACTTCTGGAAATTCTCTGACTTCCGGTATGTCTTCTAGTCATTTCTCGTCTGACTTCTTTTCCATTATTTGGGCTCTGAAAAAGTGTATCCCCTTAAGATTTATACCTTTCAGTTTTTATACAGATATGAGATTAATGTGGTTTTTACTTCGGTCCACCTCGAATGATTAATGTTTTCACCCGTGGATTAGGACTGTGGACGACTTTATCGTCTAGATGATCCTAGATGATACATGGATAAAAATAATACATACCCTATATGACACGTCGAAAACTACCGATTTTAATCGGCATAAAGATCAATTTTGAAAGGTCTGGTTTAACAAGGTAAGGGATTTGCATCCCTGAATAAATGTGTTTATGCTTACTAAGTTTCCTTCAGCCATTTCGATATCGTAAAAGGTATCTATTGTAATGGGTGGAATATTTAGCTTAGAGGCAAGAGATATGGATATGAAGCTTGTATCGGCTCCAGAATCAAATAATACTCTAGCTAGATGTTGGTTTAGAAGGAACATACCTGTGACTACGTTCGGGTTTTGATGAGCATTCCTATCCCTTAGCATGTAGGCTCTTCCCTGGGCATTGTTGTTGGTGGTCTTTTGGCACTGATTTGCATAATGCCCTTTCTCTCCACAGGCATGGCAAGTAACTGTCACTGGTAGCAGATTACTTCCAGTGGCTGGCCCTTTGTTTCTGTAGTTCTTGGTTAGATGACCCACATTGTTTCATATATTACACTTAACAGTGCAAGGTCCTGTGTGATGCAGAGTGCATTTCTTACACAAGGGACGGTTTCCAGTATATCCATTATTTTCAGTTGGGGTGGCAGAATAAGCCGTGAAGGTTTCTTGTCTTCTATTTTGTTATGGTTGGTGATTATTGTATCGGTTGTTGGTGTTGGTGTTACGGTAGTTGTTGTTATTATCGTTACGGTAGTTGTTACTGTTGAAAGTTCTTCTGTCATAAAACTTTCATTTGTGATCACTTGATACTTGCACCGGGGTGTGTTTCTTCCTGATCATAGCCTTGGCTATGTTAATGGCTTCTCTGAGTTTGAGTTTTAGAGGCGGTAACATATTCCCTTCAATACTTTATAAGGCAATCCCGATGAAAACTTCCATCATTTTCTCAGAATCTGGCACCCATAGTGGGACAAAAGTTGCCATTTCCTGCGAGAATCTTCTCACATTATGTCTGAGATCATTCCCTTTTACAGTCAAATGTAAAAATTGTTCTTAATCTTCTTACTTTTAGTTCAGGGACAATCTTTCTTTATCAAAAGTTTCTTGAATTCAACCCAGGTTGTAACACCCCCAAAATTTCAACAACGCAGCGGAATACCACTTTGGGGTGCTACTTCATCGTGATTACACAAGTGCTAGATACAGAAAACGGACCTTAAATGTGTCATTTGTAACATTCTCGTTGATTTTCTCAAATCAAAATAATAGTTTGTCAATAATAGCATCACAAGAAAAGCTTGAAAGCAAACACAACGAGATTTGATCATTCATTAGTAGAAATCCCAGTATGAACTTCTTGTCAATTTAGACTCCAATTCACATCAGGAAATCCAAGTATTTAATTCACCTGAGAAAAACATGCTTAAAAACGTCAACATAAAGTTGGTGAGTTCATATGTTAGTTTAGATATGAATAATAAACCAAAGGTTTCCCAAAGTATATATGACCATTTAATTCCTTAAATGTCCTTTCAAAATATATATATGATTTCTAAAATCAACAGTTGCAAAACATGCCAGACCATTTAAATCTCCAAATAGTCGCCAAAACGTATAACATAGGACCACAAGATTTTCCCCGTGATAAAGCAAACTGCAACTATCACAAACATATAAACTTCCCGTGATGAAACAACAATGCAAACATCACGAACCTCCTGATTCGTTTCCTAAGCTCATGGACACTGAAGCTCGATCCAATCTTTCTTGCATTAATATATATTGCAAGTTCTGCCCGATTGATGTTTAACCCAAAACATCTCCATATTGCCTTCTATAATGTTCATTCCCTTGGATAGCTAGTCACCCGAACGGGCGAGTCGTTTCCCCAAATAGATCTATTTTAACTTTCGCGCTCACATAATGTAATTCACAACTACATCTATGCAATTGACAGTTTCTATGATAAAGGGGTCTCACTTGGGTTATTTCGCTACTTAGGCAACACGTTGAATCGTAAAGTATAAAATTGATTCCACTTGTGGTCCATTTATTAAAATGATGCTATTTTCATCCCAAAAATTATATATAATCGTTATCCAAACGAGTAAAAAAGTGAGGCTATGAAACCAAAATATCTTTTAAAAACAATCACATTGTTATAAGATAACACAGTAAGTAAAGAGTTTGTAGACAAGCATGTATTCCCCCTCGCGGGTTTATAAACATTCAAAAGATTGAAAAGCGAGGTTATGAACTCACATTGATGATGAAGAACGATCGACAGATAGGCATCTAATATGCACAACACGAACGGAAGACGAAGCGGCTCGATCAAGAAGTTGCAACTAATCTTAACGGCTAAGATCCACTAGCCTAGGATAATATATTTGGGTTTCCCGATGAATGGTTACATCAACGCTACACGTTGATGAAGATTTAGATTTAACGTTGTAATGGTTTGGTGGTTGGTTAAATAAATAAATTGAAAATATACGCAAAGTGTGTAATATATATTCTTTATATATTACTTATGAAAAAAATAACCCTTATCTAATTCCTACCGTGAATTATATAATTAAGACAATTCATCCAAGATTAATGAAAAGTAACTAATATACATTGCAGGTTTTATATAATAAGTGTGAATATATTAATTACAACCAATTAGTTTTGACAAACATTTAATTTATGAAAAGGCTTTGTACAAAGGTTGACAAGTTACTAACGTTTTGAATTATCAAACCTGTTCTTGTAACAGTTTATAATCATTATAAAATATAAATAATATTTTATAAAATATATTTCGTTTCTTTGACAGGTCGTGTCTAAAATAGTTGTCTCATTGTACAAGTATAGTTTTCGTTCGTTGCTTAGGTTATTGTATAGTTATATTTTAATATACTTTTAAAATATAACTTTAGTCCCTTTATCGGTTTCTAAAATAATAGCAGTTTTGGTCAATCATAAATAAATATATAAAATAAAATTTATATATACTTCGTCATGACTTTTCCGTTTTATAATGTTTTTTTTTTTTCGAAAACTCAAACGTTTTCTTCATATATCAATATTATTTGCAATTTATTGTGTTCTCCAATTTTTCCCTCCCGCTTGTTTCAGATCATACACATATATATTCACGTTATTATAGCATAAACTACAATAGTAATTATCGTATTTATTTAACCATTTAGCCACCATTATATATATCCGGTTTTAATAACTTTAAAACCTTATGTTATATTTATTCACCGTTTTACATGAACCAAACGTACCCTTTTTGTTGTTTCGCTAACCCAAACACACTCCTTGTGTGTTTCTATCCAAACCATACATACCCTAATTCCAATTCCGCCCAATCCAAACGCACCCTTATTGTGGATTTTTAACCAAACCGACGCACCCTAGGTGCTAATACCAAACCAGTCGCACCCCTTTTTGGGGTGGATGACCAAAACAAACGCACCCGATGCGGTGGCTGCCAAACGCACCCTGGTGGTGGTGGCAGCCAACCAAACGCGAACCAAATGCACCTGTTTGGCTGTTTTAAAACAGCAAACCAAATGCACCTATTTGGATGCGAGACAAACCAAACCGAACCTACCCCTGATGATTAATAACCCAAACAAACACACCTCTTTTTCGTCCTTAATACCAAACGCACCTTAAGCCTAACTTATTACAACCAACCACTCCCCGGCTGTGAACCCACCCCGAACGCACCCCATGGGTCGTTAACTGCCAAACGCACCCCTTTGGTGCAACACACACCGAACGCACCAACGGTGGTGGCTGACCACCGAAACAAACACCAACGCACCCTTGCTGCTAAACTCGGACCCAAACGCACCCACTGTGGAGAATGAAACCACCCGCACCCTTGGCGTTGATTGAAATTCAAAACAAACAAAACACACCGCTGGTTTTTTCTTTCAACCAAACCACGCACCTTTGGTGGCTGTTAACACAAACGCCTTAGTGGTGCTAAAAAGAAGAACCCAAACGAACACCCCTTGATGTTTATAACCTATAAAACAAACACCCCTAGTCTGTGATAACAATCAAACGAACCCTTGTGGGTCGTTTACCAAAACCAAACGCACCTGTGGCTGTGAACCCACAACCCGACGCACCCTTGATGGTGGTCTGGTGGTGGCGGCAGGCGAGGTGGTGGTGGCGTCACGGCTGTGACGTAGGGGTGGAGATGGTGAGGTGGTGATGGCGACGCGGCTGAGACAGCCGGAGGGGGAAAAGGCGCGTGGCCGCGAGTGGGGTAGTGGGTTGGGTAGATCGGAAGATGAGGAGCCTTTTTGGATTCGGCCGGAAAAGTCCGCCGGAAAAGTTTTCCGGCGGCGGCGACGGCAACAGTGGTGGCCGGCGGCGGCAGGAGCTCGCCGGAAATAATGGAGGGGAGGGAGAGAGTTATGAAGATGTGTGTGTTATGTTTTTATATAAATGAAATGAAAAGTAAAGTTTGATATTTATATAAAAAGGAAAGTGACAAGTCCCCATAGTTTAGGGTCTATTTTGTAACTTTATAGTATAGTTTTGATACGTAACGGTTCGGGACTCGTTTGAATGGCTTAACGGACGATTCAACTCTTGAAACTTGCGCCATTGTTTTCCGAATCATTTTTCCGATAAAAACGAGTATTTATTTGATAATATCTCATAAGTATTTTATAACATTCATAAAAATATTCGTTTTTTTATTTAGTGAACAGGTTACGTCTCGTTCAGAATAAAAATGGATTTCAACTCGAATATTCGCGTTTTCAAAAACGCTTTTAATTAAAATGCTAAGTATTTTATTAAATATTTTTATTTAATAAAACGTGATAATTAAATATAATTTAATTATTTTTGTGTTTCTAAATCTTGCAAGGGCATTTCAGTCACCTTCTGACTGTTTTCGGGTCTCGGTCAAAACTAAAAAGTTGTCAGGAATGTCGTTTTACATCAAATTGCTTTAGAGTCCGAATAATGAAAACGTGATTTAGCTGCTCGTTTTTGATAATTCAACCTAGGAATAACTTATATCTCTTTTAAAATCCCGAAAATTCTCGGATGTTACACAGGTAATCTTGTAAGCTTCTTCAATCCCAATAGGTTGGGAAAAAGAATTCCACCAAGATAGAGCTTCTTCAGTTAAAGTACCAGTAGCAAACTTCACCTTGCAATCTTCGGTACAATTGCTACGGGAAAACACTGATTCAGTTCTTTCAAACCAGCGGATGAGACCAATAGCGCCTTCCGTACCTTTGAAGTTGATAGGTTGGCAGCTCATGAACTCTTTGTAGCTACATTGTATTGCCACAGGAGCTTCTCTTGGTCTGGTGGTATTATCAGTATTTGCCATGTTAGCGGCTTGTGCTTCCAGAGCTGCGGTAACACTGTTAGCAATTAGTTTCCTAATGGCAACCTAAGTCATGGCTGGTTCTTCAGATGTTTACATCCTTTTGGGAGGCATTCTATCAACATAAGATAACACGTAATAAGAATGATATCACAAGTCTTAAAATGATTAAAGTTCAAAAATAAACATTGTCGCAATAGTGATATCGAAATCATAGATAATTCATATCAAATAAGTATCTATGATTTATTTAGAAATCATGGTATGATTCATAACGATGGAGACGGAGATGATGATATAAGAGAAGTTGTTTTAGGATGGATATATCGGTATTATGAAACAACAAGGTATAACGGGATTGCATGTACTTATTCATGAACAACTTGCCTTTGTACTGTACATAGTTAAAATTTGACAAGTGTTGTTATTTATACCACACATCCCGTGGCTAGGTTAAAAGCTATAACTAGTATCTAATCTAGTAGTTCGATTTCTGGCTGTTCTTGAGTTCATAGATTGCATTCAGTCAGGGACTTTCTTGTCTGTGCGCTTGGTGACGGACTTGGATTTCTTTGATGATTTGTTCTAGATTAGCAATCCTGAAGCGAGCCAAAGAAATTTTGTTGTTATTTCCCATTTGCTTTCTTTGAAGTTTAGCAATTCGAGCATGAGCCTTTTGGAGTTCAGCTTCCAGATTGTCGAAATCTTGTTGTATAATCACCCGACCTTTTCTGAGACCTTCTATTTTGTCTTCTATGTGCTCAATGCGGTCGAGAGAGAGTTCATCCAGGTGATTTAGGATTTCCTTAATTTGCTCCTCGTGACGTTCTAGACTTGTCTTACGAGAGCTTTCTCCCATCTCAAATTCTTGAGGTAGGGCAGAAGTAGAGGAGAATGATTGGTTATGGCCTTGTTTCTTAGGTGACAATAATTCCTCCAGAAGAAAGAATTCTTAAGGATTAAACATTGGAGATAGCATTGTAGATGGAGGCATAATAGTTGGTGGTGGAATAGGTGATTCTTTAGCATAGTATGCATGCATGACCTTCATATAGGGGTCATCATGAAAAAGTGAAAGAGTTGGTGAAACTATTAGAACTACACCAAATGAGTTATTTGAAGAGCTAGAATAAGTTTTTCTTGGTGAAGCTGGGACATAGTCCGGGGAAGCCGGGATATAGTCCAGAAAGTTGGAGGAAAAAGCATCCTCAATATCAGAAGTATGATGGTTGGGAGAAGACATCACTCTGTTAAAACCAGTAGTAAATAAACATTAAGTTATTTATTTAATGGTATAACTAGTTATGTATTCTTTACACTATTCAGGAGATGTAGTGCACAGGTCGGGGAAATTTCCTTGATGGAAAAGAAAAGTAGTTACAGTTTAAGGTTTTAACCTTGTTTCTATAAAACATGCTCATGATACACAATCTTATAACACCTTCATTTTTGAAATATACCAGCACGAAGCTTAATCTGGGGTATTATTTCATAGTTTACTTCATGAATCACAGTCACAAATATAGAAAATGACTCAAAAGAGACGTTTTTAAAAGATAAGTTATCATTCATTATTTCATCAGAGTTTTTACAAACAAAGGTCCCAAAATCTACATGAAAACATAAAGTTTAAATGATAACAGTTTAGCCATCTTCAAGTCCGTGCCACTCCATGCCATAAGATGTTCAGTTACCTAAGATAAACATGCTAAAAATTCAACACAAAGGTTGAGTGAAATTCATAGGTTTATAATAAATAGAGTGAATACAAGTTATCATAAGAGTGGGTTACGTTGTTATACACCCATAAGTGTAATAGTTGCAATGAGTACAATTATTATAGAAAATAGTATTATTGCATCTAAGCTCATGGCACTCAAACTGACTAGTATATATATCAATAATGATATATATAAAGATAATGACCCCCGTGTAGGTAATTGCCATATACCTATGAGTTTCAAATATAGTGCATTTGGTTACCTATCCGGCTAACACAAACGGGATTCGTCAATCCCAATAGGCCTATTCACAATATTCACGTTCACTTGTAAGTGATTAATGGTCCATGATGGTGGGGGTCTTTTGGCATAAAGGGGCTTAGATAACAGATGCAATAATATATCAAGATAGCATACATTTAGAAAACACTTGTATTCATGGTTTATAGCATGTATCCTCCTCACGGGTTTATGAAATAGAAGATTTAAAAGTGAGGCTATGAACTCACCTTAACAGGGGAAATTTGATTGATGGCAAAAGTATATCAAGTGAAAGTAACTGCTTCGTCACGCAACCTGAGGTGATATGTCAAGTCTTAGTGTGATAGTTTATGTTTCAAAACTTCATAAAGTTTAACGTATATCATTGATTTATTAAATTATGGAAATATTGTATTTCTATTCGGGCTATCATATCCAGAGGCCATGTAGTATCATTGAGGAGACCATGGCACATTAAATCGAAAACCCAGTAAACTCGTCAAAATGAAAACTCAACATAAAACCCTTCTATGAAATTTTCCCTAGAAACTTGATACGATAAGATTTAAGTATCTACAGAAAGTTAGTTGAAGATAATTATGTTAAATATATAACGAAATAATGCGTCGATTTATGATTAAAAACGATAAATGTGTTGGAGTTTTAATATAGTCAAGTTTTATAATATTAATATATAGGTTTTATAAATTTAATAATATAATATAATTTATATTAATTAAGTTTGAAAATTTGCAATATATACCCTTGGTTTTATAAACTTTTACGCCTTTAGTCCTTTTTACATAAAATGAAAATATAATTAAAACCTTTAACTTGAAAGTTGGCAAAATATTCCTTATATTATAACTTTAAGAATAATGACATTTTCAGCACCCTAGTATAAAATTTTAGAAAGTTACGATATATACCCCTAGGCATGAAATATTTGCAAAAACAAGTCCGAAAAGCATGCAAGCTTATCTTCGGAATCCCAATAATAATTTCAGGTTATAGAATATTAAGAATAAGCTAAAATCAGATTTCTAAACAGTAACAAAAGTTTAGAAAAAGTGATTCTTTAGCTAGAAAATCAAAATGTCATTTTAGGTTTTATTAAAAACACATGGTTTGAGGATTCGAGGCTTCAACAAGAGTATTAATAAAGATCTTAAGAGTATTATGAACATTCTATTACAGATTATAAGTTTATGGAACAAGATCTTAGGCTTACTTGAGCTAAAATGGGTTAAAATAGGTTTTTATGACTTGTACGCCTAGGAATGGCTTCAAGACTTCGTTTTTCTTGCTTCTGACTCATTCTAAGCCTTTAGGGACTTCTCTTGATCTTCTATTGCTGCAGGGAATTACCTTGGTTAAAGGTGAATAGTTGGAATTTACCTAAGTAGTATTTTTAATATATATTTTACGTGTATAAAACTTTACCAAATCAGGAACCTTTGAGTGTAAGTGGCCATGTCATTGTTCTTCACCGACAAATTTCACAACTCGGTTTCCATCTTTTGGATCTCATTTCTCGGGCAGTACACTTCAGTTATCAGCTTTAACAGCTCTCTCCATGATAAAGCTTATGCAGCATCAGTTTCGATGGTTCTCTTGTGAGAATTCCACCAGGTTAATGCACTGTCGAGTAAAGTACAGGTAGCATACTTCACTTAATATCTCTCCGGACAGTTGCTGATGTGAAACACATTTTCCATCTTTTCACTCTATCTTATCAAACCAACCACACCTTTTGTTCTTTTAAAACTCAGTGGTTGACATTTCATGAAATCTTGGTAAGTACATTCACGAGCAACAGGCCTATCGCGTTTTCCATTCACATTACGATTCTCATTACCGTCACCGTTGTCGCCTCCATTGTTTCCATTTCCAGTACCATTTCCATTACCATTTCCATTACCATTTCCATTACCATTTCCATTACCATTTCCATTACCATTTCCATTGCCATTTCCATTGTTATTTCCATTACCATCTCCATTACCATTTCCATTACCATCTTCTCCTCCATTGTCATTCCCATTCTCGAGTTCAAGATCTCGGTTAACCCATCGAGTCTCTAGAGCTGCGTCCACACGTTAGTTGATCATTTCTTCAATTGCGGCATGGTTCATACCTAAACGAGTGTTAGTCATTGTCTACATCACAAGACACAACCCATGGTGAGATTTTGAATAACGATAATTTAATATATGCTATGAAACAAAATATAATTATAGCATGATTACCAGAACAAATAAATAACAATATAGATAAATAAGCGAGAGAGTTAAAACAAGCTTTTCATTTCATGAATAAAAGCATAATTCCGTTACAACCAAAATCCAAAATAGGTACATGATCCACACTTATTTCTACTGCTAACATCTAGACCTAACCATCAGTCTAGTGTCCTACATGATCATGGTACTACTAGTCTAAGGGCGAAAACCAAAATGCCTCTCAACATATGACTCTAACCTCCTAAGTCTCCCCCGAGTATCATCGCGATCCCTACGAACCTAACGAAACTCCTCCTGTGAAAGAGACATGTGAAGACGAAGACTGTTCACATGATCCCTCTCGATATCCAACATAGCACGAACCTTAAGGTTCTCCAACCTCAAGCTATCAATCCTCTCGATCATACTAACTCTCTGTCCCTTAGCTATTAACTGATCAACCTCCAACCGTCTTCGAACAGTCTCAATCCTGACAATCCTATCAATACGAACCTCAGACACGTGATGGTAAAAGTCACGCACATCATCATCTAAGTCAATTGGCATATCCTTGAATGACCTAACAATGCCATCCTTAGTGCCAGACGAATAAGAAGAATCCTCTCCAGCTGGCTCTATAATCTCCTCCTTAACAATCGGTGCCGACATCAGGTCGATACCTACCTCAACCGTGTCTCCAGCACTGGTGTCAGCCTCATACTCCTCTGTGTCATCCCTGACATCCCTAGGGTCAATCTCAACATGATCTCTAACATCATCCCCATCACGAATACCCAACTCCATATCAACCTTAGTCTCTATAGGATAAATCTCGGTATCCTCATCTATGCTAGCCTCAGACGAATATGAATCTCTGAACCTCTTACGAGGTGGTAAGAGATCAGCACGGGTAGGAGCTAATGATCCCATAACTGGCGTAGATGATGGTACAAAATCAACCAGGGATCTACATCTCTTGCGAGATGGTCCACCAGAATGTGAAAATGAATGCAGTAGTCTCTCTGATGAATCTCCTGATGATGACTCTGATGTAGTCGGTGGATACAAAGTAGATAATGGATCAGCACACCAACGACGAAAGGCCTCACTACGTCGTGGTGCTTTCCTCGGAGGGTAACACAATCTCGGTGGTACATCTCTAGTCGAAGATCCAGAATGAGCCTGATCTGGTGCATCCAAACCCGAAGAATGAACTAGCGAAGAATCCGAAGATGAACTAGAAGAAGATGGGTGATGGTCTGAAGAACGAGGTGATACACTCCTCCATGCTAATATGCGAGCTGGTAAAGGTCCAACTCTCTTCCTCATAATCAACAACTTACGCGACCCATTAAGATGGGTGCGGTAAGGTCGACCAAAAGGAATAGCCTCCCCGGGTCGGATGAGAATCGCTGACCATCGACGGATCCCGAGCGGGGCAGTAACAGGAGCAATAGGAAACTCAATTGATGATGATGGACGTGATGTTACCCTGCTCCTCCAAAGAGTAACAGTAGCAACATAAGGGTCCTGAGAAGGTGGTCCATCAGAAGAATCAGGAGCCTCAGAAGAACCGGTGCATAAGAATGGTGAAATAGCTGGTAGCGGGGAAATGTGCTCTGATAAAGACATCTTATTTGGTGAATTAGAATTGGAATCTGAATAGGGAACCAAGCCACACAATCCAATGAGTGAAGCGACAAGATTCGTCTCAACCATAGGAGCGTCAAATGAAATAATAGGAGCAATAGTAGAAGTCTCTAGAGCAACCACAAAAGTAGAAGGAATAACAGTAGGAATATCACCAAAAAGAATAACCTGAGAGGGCGGTGATCCTACACTCTCATCCGAAGAATCAAAAGAAATAGCAATAGCTGAAGCTGCCATGATTTGTACAAGCAAAAGTTTATATAAATCTCATTTATATGAAACCATGCAAGGCATAAAGAAACGATGAAATGAATGGCAAGGTAAATATGGCAATATGTAATAGTCTCAAGTATATATATATATATATATATATATATATATATAGCAAGGATAGACAACACGTAAGCACATATAGAGGCATATAGGATCACATACTGGTTATAGACCAGACCTAGTATAACTACCTGGTTCTCTATAACCTTGGATCTGATTACCAATCTGTCACACCCCCAGACGGGGCCTGGACGAAATACGTGTCCGAGGGCGTGACGTCATAACAATCCAAACACAAAGCAATAAAGAACGACCACTAATCATGGACGTTTGAAAAATAGTTGTACTCGTTGCATAAAGAAAATAAATTTAAGTTTTACAACCAGTCATAAGAAAGTTAAATGTAGCGGAAGCATAGTAATGTTTTACAATGAAGAACTAGTATATAAATAGAAAAGTCTTGAAATTGGCGAAGTCACATAGCACATAGACTCCATTTAGCATCAAGAATCAAGCCAAGCTAAGCACCTGAGAAAACATGTTTAAAACGTCAACATAATGTTGGTGAATTCATAGGTTTAAGTTAATACAAGAGTGGACCACAAGATTTCAAAACGCATGCGACTACTATAACAGATACAACATCACATAAAAAGTATTTACTGTTATGCTAAGCTCATGACACCGATGCTAATAGCAACAGGGCATATCATATCATGCCACATACTATTCCTGCCTAAACTGGTGTCCCAAACCAAAGACAACCACAACGCACATCGACATGACATATATCCATTTGTTCTCTTCGGTTAATTTGGAACCAAAGCTAAATTTGGGATAATTAGATCCCAATTAATCTATTACGCATTCGCTGCTCACTTAACCAATCCAATTGGCCATAGGTGACTAACGGTTCATGATAGTTCGGGCAATAGTGGTTTGTAAGCAAACTTAGGCAACACATAAACATGTAAAACTCACGTTAAGAACTTGTGTCCAATTTTAAAAGCAAACAATGTTTCTCACCCCAAAGTATAAAGCATTTGAAAATCGGTAAAACGTGGGGCTATGAACTCACCTTAAGCAAGTGGTGAATCGATAATCAACGAGGAAGAAATAAAGCCGAAGAATCCTACACGCGACCTAAATAAACGACGCGTCTTAGGAAAACGAAAGATAACCGAAACTTGTACGATATGCTTTCAAGAGAAAAGACATCCATGTGTGTTTGTGCTTTAGTTTGTTTAATAAAGTATGACTAAATAAAATTACAAAGTTTTTCGTTAAGTCTTGGCGTTTATCCAAAAATTACTACTTTTAGAAAGTTTATATTTTAGGAAAGTTTTTAGTTTCAAGACGTTAATACCGTCCCCTATATTTGTTAAGTTTCCATATTTTCAAAATGCGCTAACTAACCATAATCGCTAAACTTCCAAGTCCGATCCGCTAAGTTTTACCAAACTTACTATTTTTAGTAACTTTATCGTTTTTCCTAAAATATGTTAATGACGTCTTCAAATGATGCTAATCTATATATATGTGTTACTATATGTTTCGCTAGAGTTTAGAAAGTCCAAAAATGTCCGAAAACCCCTTTTACTATTCACATCAGCACAGTATTTTGGTTTTGCCGAAAAATGTTTCAAGTTTCATTTGGCTATAACTTGGCCGTTTTAAGTCCGATTTTAAAGTGCGATATGTGAAAAACTATCTATTCGAAACAAGCTCTTCAAAAACTACTTTTACGCCTAATGAAGACATCTTTAGGTCGCTCAAAACCTCAAAACTAATTCGGATCAGCAATATGACTTTTCATAAATACTCCCAAAAATCCATCCAAACGCCACAATAGTGCTTATTCTAGCCTAATCCCGATCACTACCAAACCAACCAACAAAACCACACTTAATCTAACCTAATCCCAATCACTACCAAACCAACCAACAAAACCACACTTAATCTAACCTAATCCCTTCATTTCTATTGTTGCAACACACTTTCAACTCATCTCACCATAACTTATAAAACAACAAACATAATACTTCCATTTTTATAAAAGTTGTCAAGTTACTTTTATCATTTCTTTTTAAAAAGTAACACAAACACATGGATTCTTAAACTTGAACAATATTCATAAGAATAAAAGAAATGAAACAAGAGATGACCAAGAAATACTTACAAGAATGAAGAAACAAGTAGAGGATCACAAGATCTATACCCAAGATGACTAGATCTATAAAACCCACTTATAAAATTAGAAACCCTAATTTTATAATCTTGAGAAACCCTTGAAAATCAACCAACCAATACTTGGATCTACCTTAGAAACCCTTGGAAATGAACTTAGAACACTTAGATCTTGAAAAGAATCAAAGAAAATGAAAACCCTAAAGAGGGTGTGTGTGCCGTGGGTTAGCAAGAAAAGAGGGAGAGAAGAGGTTTTTGTTGTTGGCTTTGAAATGGAGTGATAACCCTAAGTCTTGATATGGCCTTGTATTTATAGGATTGTAAGTAGGGTTTTTAAGTGTGATATGAAGTACTAAGTGACCAACACACACCAAGGGTGTGTGTGTTGGTGGTTCGGCCGAAAGTCACCACAAGGGCCAAATGGCTCAAGTTTTTGAGTCATGGTTCATCCTATGGGTACTAGTTGGTCAAAATGCAAGTAACATTCTTACATACATGTATGTGTCACATAGGAAGGTTGCATGGGATGTCTACACATGAGTGTGACACTCTCATGTGTCATTTTCTATACTTGCATGTACACATGGGTGCATGTTTTAAAAATATATGTCTTTTATTTAATTTTGAGTTCAAGGTGATATAGTTATGGTTTTGGGCGTTCGAATTTATGGAGGGGAAAGATATGAACGAAAATTTTCACTTAATGAAATGAGATGGACGATAACTAAAGTTTACACGAAAAGATTTCGGGTTTCCGGGGTTCCGTTTGGTCAAAAACGCGAAAAACGCAATTTAAAAGACAAAACCCTAAAATCAATATCGGAAGTGATTAAAAATCACAAAACACTTAGAAAAGTTAAAATATCTTATATAAGGCCTAAATTTATTAATAATCGATGCCGGGACGCGTCCGATGATGTTTTTCAGATTTACACGGGACAACTTCCCGATAAACTGTCAAATTCAAACATAACATGAAAAAGTCAAAAGTAATGATCAGAAAAGTTTAAAAATATTGACTTGAAATTTACGAGGTGTGACATACACAATGTCTCCTATGGAATTGAATACGTTGCTCGACCTCTTCTGCTCTTTTTTTCCTCTGAAAATTGACTTTTATGGTTTAGGTATCGAGAATATGATTTAGAACACTTAAAACTCGTTTTTGAGTTTTCTATTTATAATGTCTGGAAGTCGGTTCAATACGGCATATCCAATAGGTTGGATACGGCGTATTGAGGATTTCTTGGAGTAGGGAGCACGTTTGATATCTTCTAGAATATTATATTGATTCCATATCTTGAATACGGCGCATTGAGTCCTCTGGATACGGCGTATTGATCTTTAATCTTCTGTGGTCTTTGGTGAGTGCAGGCACGGATACGCCGTATCTTCTTGATGGATATGGCGTATTGATCTTCAGAATAGTAATCTTCAAAATATCTTCATTTAAGCTCCAGAATGTGCTCCTTTTGCTATTTTCACCAATTACTCCATAATTACTGCAATTCTCAAATATAAACGATTAAGTAACAATTCTTTGCAATAACTATACAAAATGGGTTAATATCGTGGGATAAACGATGCTATAAAATAGATGTTACTTGATGTCATCAAATATCCCCCCACTTAAATCCTATTTGTCCTCAAGTAACCTTTAGAAGTTTACAAAAATGTATCCCTAAGGATATTTTTCGTTAAAGCTTTTATTCGATCTATTACAAGTACACAACCAAACACCTCACGAAATAGGAAGATAAAAACACTCAAATCACTCAACTAATCTATGTGGTAACATGTAACTAATTCGCTTAATTGCTCGGTCGTGACGAGTATTCTATCATAAGCTTGGCAAGGATACACATCTCCACCACTAAAGCCAAGGAGTAACAAGTTTATAAAGGTAAATATGGGTTTTTTTATGGAAAGGCGTACGGTTAGATCATTCTACAATCTTTTACCAGAAGTACCACTCCAACAAGGCAGCTGAAGCACACATACACACCCGGAACACCATGATAGACATAAGTGTTCGATCACATCCCCATTCAAATTTAACCAATGGTTAGGATGAAGAATGATATAGGGTAGGAACCTTCTAACTTTCACCAAAAGTCATAAACCAACAAGGTACAAGACATGCATACATGGCTGGAACGCCGGAATAAACATGCATGTTCGTATGGCTCCTCATTCGCTTAAAACCAGCGGCTAATCATTAGGTGAGAGGGAAGTAAATTGTTGTTAAATAAATCAAGAAACAAATAGATTAAGCCTAAAGTACAAGTTGCTAGACACTTTTTTCCTGACCGTTATTATGACAAAGACACAACTATTTACAACGTCTTGATCATAGATCAAAAACAACAACCTAAGTTGGCGTTCCCATAACGGTCAACTCCCCAATCATCCCAAAACTTTACATACTCTACAAGGTAAGTGGCGATATCTTCCACTTTGTACAATACTCTACATCGTTGATTTTTAGACGTATCAACGAATAATCGATCCTTCGTATAATTCCTTTGGTAATGCTCTTTCGCGAAACGATTATCTTCAAACTTTCTTTCTCTCTCATTTTTTTCTTGCAATTTTTCTCATATATATTTTTTCTTTTTTTTACTAACTAAACTTCAAATCTCGGTGTAGTTTCACCATTTCACGATCATAATAATTCCGGATAATTCCTTCGGTAATTTCTTCGTTCCTCGAATTCACCATTAATTGTGAATGTAGTAAAATCACATGAGTTTTGACTACAAGTATACATTCCTATTTGCAATGTGCAAATTTCCAACCGCACCAAAGATAGAAAATGACACAAGACTCGGGAAATACAGACTTTACCCTTTAAGCAACTAGCAACTGTAAATTAAACTTAATCTAACAGGGTTGGTTAAGGTGTAAGGGTGTAACGAAATAAATAGTTGGTGTAAATTCCTAAAGGATTAGCTCTACAGGTTGTTCTAGTGGATCGTCACTCTAAAGATGAGAGTGGAAGGGTTTAACGGGAGGTTAACTAACCGGTGTAGTTAGTTAATAAACAACATGTATAGGCGATTTGGTTGTAATCCTAAGATTTACCAATTTAAATAAGTTACTCTAATTAAATCCATTATACTCATTATTGTGGTCTCAAATAGACATACCAAGCCAAGTTCTAAAGTCTACAACATCATCGGCACACTCATATTTTGTGGATTTTAGGTAAACATTTGGAAACGGAAAGGTTAAATCCTCATAATATCTAACAAGGGTTATTATGTGCGGGTTATGCAACAAGTAATTTCACAAAAGTATGCTTGATTTTTTTTAAATTTGAGCATAATTTAAGCCTTTTATTGTGAAAATTTAGGACAAGCAAACATTCTAATTCCATCCCCCCACTTGAATTATACAACGTCCTCGTTGTATATGCAAAACATTAAATATGGGAATTTAAAAAGAATTAGAATGAGAAACTCCCCTGATTTTTGCTCGGTAGATTCTCCAATTTGCGTTTATGAGCAAGATTTCGTGTTGAACAGTCGTCTTGAGGTTTCAAGACTCTAACACTTCAGTATCTCCAGATTTTGTAGATTTTCTACCAACATCGTCGATTTTTCTTTCACGAGGTCCTGTATAAATTCTCAGAAAACAAATGCAATTCTATCTTCGTGTATTCGTTTGGTTAGACTCGAAATAGATACCTAAAACTGTATAGGAAGTTGATACGTTGTATCCATTCCCCAGGATACGCCGTATTGATACATGTATATGTTGTATTCATTTAATGAATACGTCGTATAGACTGTGCTGATAATAAAGACTGGATAACGTCCAGATAGCTAATACGCCGTATCTATGGGGTTTGGATACGCCGTATCCATGGGGTTTGGATACGCCGTATAGAAAATCTGGGAAGACAGACTCGATAAAAATTGAAAATACATTCTGGGTTGTCTCCCGGCAAGCACTTTTGTTTACAGAAAAGTCTTTAAGTTAGACTTTCCCTAATTTAATCCCATCCTTATAAAACAATTTGGGGTCGAACGGGATGCCAAATGGCACACATAAATTCTTGATTAGGAAAATGAATGTCCCTTTGTTAATATAATTACAAGTCATGATATTAAGATTTAATTCCTTGATAAAAATTCCAGTTTTGAAAAATTTATTAGATGTATCATGACTTGTTTCCAAAAGCTTATTTGACCCATGTGCATAGGCGCCAATATCGGTATTTATTACATCAGGTAATGGTTTGACAGATAAATCCCCCGAAGAGTGTTCAATATCAACTTTATCATTATCATTGTCCGTATCCGTTTTTAATTCATTAGAATAAATTACGTTAAAAGGAAATAGATCATTAAAGTTTAAAACATTTTGTTCCTCTTCATCACATTCGAACAATGATGTTTCTTCTTTCAAATCAAATTCATCGATATGTTGAGTGCATAAAGTGGGTTCAGCTAAGAAATCTGATTTAGACGTTGTAGTATCATTGTAAACAATGGCTAGAAATTCATTCTCAAAATATTTAAAGTATTCTAAATCATCAAAATAACTGACCGTAGGCTTGGGTGATGGAAACAAAGGCATATTGACTTTATCATCATCATTTTTCGAATCCGTTTTTAAATCATTGACAGAAATTATTTTGTAAGAAAATGAATTTTTGTCCAAAATTATCGTGCAATCTTCATCGTCGGATTCATCAAATGATATTCTAAAGTCGATTTCATCATTGTTAAGAGAACTTATCGTGGGTTCACATGAGAGCGTAACTTCAGATGTTAACGCGTTATTAAGGACTATAGTTGGGAATTCAGTTTCAACAGATCCGAGGTCGTGAACGTCTTCATTATCCCAAATCTTACCATACGTAGCAGTTTCCCAGTTATACACCTTACCACGCCTACAAGCTTTTTCTTCCTCAAGCCTGATATACTCCTCCATAGTAATGTTGGGGTCGTCCATTTTAACCTGTAATAAATTCGCTAGGAAAGAAAACTGTCAAGTAGCTTAATACGTCGTATTCAGTAAACTGAATACGCCGTATTGATGATAGAGTCAAATACGCTGTATTGGTTTGAAAAAAATTTATACGCAGTATCCAATTAATTAAATACGCCGTATTGGTTTGAATTTTTTTTTACATCGTACTTTGAATAATGCAAAAAACACACAAACACAATATGCAAAATATACAATGCAGAAAACAAACATACAAAACAAGCACACAAATATGCAAACTAATCTAAACTAAACTAAAACACTAATAAAAACCAGAATTAAACAACTTCACTCCCCGGCAACGGCGCCAAAAACTTGATGTGTCGTTGTGTGGGTGTTATTTATGTATTAAGTTTTACTATTTATTTTATGTCGACTATACCTAAAAACAACATTTTAACGGGCAGTGTACCCGGTCAGTTATAGTTTCGTTGGTAAGTAAGGTGTCGATCACTGAGAGCGAGAGCGTTAATTCCTAATTTTATTAGTATTTTAGTTATCTAAGTTAAACCTAAAACTAATGCAAGAGGGGGGTTTCAGCCTGAGAGACTGGCACAGTTTGGTTGGTGACTACAATCAATTCAAGAAACTGTTACCTACGCAAGCTAATTAACAAAAGATAAAAGAGCAGTCAAACCTAATATAAGAAAACTATATTAACCATTATTAATCCGATTAGAATGTTATTTTGTTTATTAAGTGCAATGATTTCTTCTCTCGAGGTGGCATATCATTCTTAAGACTTAGGCGTTACATCATCCTAAGACCTAGACACGTTAATTCTGTCACAATTAAAGCATCCGCATAAAGCATCCTTATTTGCTGATTATAATCTATCTTAGGGATTAAAGCAATGGTGATCTTGTTAAACCCTAGCTCATAGAGACTTTACCCACTTACCGCTTAATGGCAATCTATACACTAGTAGTCCACTTGTCCAACTATCCAATGGAATCAGAACGTTATTTGTTGAATTATCTAGGTCACCTGCTAGTCAACACGATCAATAAACCATTGGCAATATCCAATTAACTAGTTAAGCCCGAAGCATATCCTAGACACAGACTTAGAAGGACAATATTTATGTAACTATTATTCTAGGTGTATAAATTACTATATGGAGAGCTATCCCGGACTCTAGATCCGCTTGGTCCACTTAGCTAGATCCAGTTGAATGATAGGTCGCATACAAAAGCGCGTAAACAAGTATAAATTGATAAACATAAACAAGCATACAACGATAAATCAAGAAATCGATATAAACAAATACCAAACATTCAGATCTTCATAATAATGGCTAATACCCAAAGGTATTAGCCTTCAAACGTCATAATAAATACAAGAGTAATAATTTAGCCAAGGTAAACTAACCGAGTTAACGAATGATACCAAAAACTAAATGATTACTAAAGTATATGGAATTACACGATGTCTCCTATGGAATTGAATACGTTGCTCGACCTCTTCTGCTCTTTTTCTCCTCTAAAAATTGACTTTTGTGGTTTAGGTATCGAGAATATGATTTAGCACACTTAAAACTTATTTTTGAGTTTTCTATTTATAATGTCTGGAAGTCGGTTCAATACGGCGTATCCAATGGGTTGGATACGGCGTATTGGGGATTTCTTGGAGTAGAGACCACGTTTGATATCTTCCAGAATATTATATTGATTCCATATCTTGAATACGGCGTATTGAGTCCTCTGGATACGACGTATTGATCTTTAATCTTCTATGGTCTTTGGTGAGTGCAGGCACGGATACGCCGTATCTTCTTGATGGATACGGCGTATTGGTCTTCAGAATAGTAATCTTCAAAATATCTTCATTTAAGCTCCAGAATGCGCGCCTTTTGCTATGTTTCACCAATTACTCCATAATTACTGCAATTCTCAAATATAAACGATTAAGTAACAATTCTTTGCAATAACTATACAAAATGGGTTAATATCGTGGGATAAACGATGCTATAAAATAGACGTTATTTGATGTCATCAAATATCCCCCCACTTGAATCCTACTTGTCCTCAAGTAGCCTTTAGAAGTTTACAAAAATGTATCCCTAAGGATATTTTCCGTTAAAGCATTTATTCGATCTATTACAAGTACACAACCAAACACCTCACGAAATAGGAAGATGAAAACACTCAAATCACTCAACTAATCTATGTGGTAACATGTAACTAATTCGCTCAATTGCTCGGTCGTGACGAGTATTCTATCATAAGCTTGGCAAGGATACACATCTCCACCACTAAAGCCAAGGAGTAACAAGTTTATAAAGGTAAATATGGGTTTTTGTATGGAAAGGCGTACGGTTTGATCATTCTACAATCTTTCACCAGAAGTACCACTCCAACAAGGCAGCTGAAGCACACATACACACCCGGAAGGTTGCCCTGGGTATTGGTTATAACTTGGTAAAAAAATTTTTGATGGTACCAGTTGATTTGAAATTGTAGAAAGTAATGGGATCGGGTATTTGTTGGAAATTGTTGATCACGCTCGATACGTATGTTTACGAGCGGTCGGGGACCAAATGTTTTTTTTGATCGTTACGTTGTGGCCCACTTTTATTGCATCGGCTACAATGTATACTCTTGGTCTAACCTTGAGAATAGTATCGGTTTGTTTTTTTAGGACGATCGGGTTGTGGGTTGTCATTCAAGGAGGAATATCAGGAATGTATATGGCTCAGAAATTCCCATTCTTGCATATTTCCAACAAAATGAATTGATTCGCTTTAACGGGTCCTTGATATTTGTCTTTTTAAACCAATCTTCTATGAATTGCACATAATCCGTCAAACCCAAAAACCTTGTTATAGCTATAACGTGACCATAAGTTAGGTCACATGGTTTTTGGAGGGATTCTATGTTTGCTTTCTATCAAACCAACGTTCCAGTAATACACATAATACTTCATGCCCAACTTTTTGTATTCCGGTACCATTTTCGGGAAATCCCGTTATGTTCCCGTACCGAATTTAATTGTACCGTTTTTTTTTCACACAATTTTCGTGGTACCGGAACCGTACCGGGTATAGAAAAACGGTACGGGAATAGGTCGGTACCGGTACGGTGCCGGTACCGTACCGTTTTTCCGGTGCCGATGCTCATCCCTAAAACCAACCCATGAATTTGAGTTTATTTAACCATAATAATCAGTAGATAAACAACACGGATTCCCCCTATGCTCTGGTGCCAATTGTTATCACGATTCACCCTTTAGAACACGAGATTCGGAGGTATGATAAAATGGAAAAGAAAATTATCCGTGTTTATTAGAGAGAAAAGATAAGAGATGGGAAGTTGTGTGTGTGCTTTTGAGAGAAAATACACACACTTACACTTTTACAAAAGTGAGCTTCACCCTTCTATGGAAGTATGGAGGGGGTATTTATAGTCCTAGTGACACACAACTATCGTAGCTTGTCATTATTAGTCCCTTTGTGTCACGCTATAAATAAACTAATGTAATTCCGTGTTTGTCACCATATTTTAAGGCTAACAATTGCGTACTGACAAAGCTATAACCGGATGCTTATCAGATATGAAAAGCAAATTGGGGTTATCATCTATGCATTCTTTAAGTACGAACATCCACCATGACCAACATAGACCGATTTCCCCTTTGCATATAACAAAATAGGCACAATTTGGTTGTTTCCATCCATACCCACAGCTAACAAATTTGTACCCTTGTATTGACCCTTTAAATGCGCCGCATCGATTATAAGCAAAGGACGTAGATGATTCACGGACGTACGAATCTGAAATAAAACATTGTAAATATAGTATAGTAATTTACTATCATTTATTTATTCAAAAAGGATGAGCATGACTTACCGAAGCAACAAGGGCAATGAATAACATCTCGAAAACTCCTTCTTCATTTGTTTTGATACGTGTGACTGTCCCTCGGTTTTTTCTTTCTAGATTATGACAATAATACGGTAGCATTTCAAAGGAATCATATGGTGAACCCCTTATCTGTTGTAACCCATATTCCTTTCCTCTCCATGCTTGTTGGTAAGATATATTTATTTTATATTCTGACAAAATATCTTGTTGTATATCTTTTTCTTTTAAAACACGCCTATTATCTTGTAACTTAGGAGTGAGAATGTGACCAATTATATTTATGTTTGCATTTCTATGGTTAGGATATGTTTAAATTTTGGGACACGTGTGAACATCATTCATCCTTGTAATTTGAAACTTATTTGTATTCCCCCAACGTCTAGAACAAATTAACCATGCATATTCATTAAAATGATAGCATCTTAATTCATACCTATCCGGATTTGACTTCTTTGATAAAAAATGGTAACCATCTTCTAAAGCTTTCAACCTAACAACCAAGTCTAAAGCTTCCTTATTGTCAAAAGTATTACCAATTTAAACTTTTGAATCTTTATTATAATGCTTTGAAATCATAGGTTTGGACTTGTATAGTGGTGTTTCTGGAATGTCAGACTTAAAAGACATGAACTTCTTCCATTTATGGTAAACGGGTTGTGGGTTCTCATCTACACCATCAAAACAATCATTTTGTTTATTTTCATTTTTGTCGTATGATCCGAACGCAAATGATGATCCTGGTTTTGTGAAATTGGGCTCATTTTTATAACCAGATTCATTCTTTTGATAATTATTAGATTCAAAATTTAGAGATGGACCATCGTTGAAAAAAGACGTATTAGTATCGTTATTATTAAAATATGATGTCTTTACGTCTTCATCAGATGGCCTGATATTTTCGACAGGTGACGGTTCCAAAAAATTGAAAAGCATTTGCATTTTATTGGTTGACAAACATACAAATATGATATATCATCACTGGAACTACAAGCACATTCAACAAAAAAATTCACCTCATCATCGCCTGTGATATGCAGAAGACTGTCAAATGAAGGGAGCTTAACCGATAAATTTAATCTGTCATTTGCTTCCAAATTGAATTTCTTCTTCATCATTTCATCTAACATTGAGTACGACATATCTTCATACATAATGACACCTCGCTCTGTTTCAATAAAATGTATTATACATTTGATTTTTTTTTACATTTGAATCCATTTGTATGTAAGATAGATTTAAGAATGTTTTCATTTTAATTTATGGACATGTTATATATAGTAACTCAATTTTTATAATCATAGAGGTCATGGACTTGTCAACTCATTGTCATTATAAAACAACAAAACTTGTCATAAGTCGCGTAAAATATTACATGATCTATTAGAGGTCATGGACTTGTCAACTCATCGTCATCATAAAACAACAAAACTTGTCATAAGTCGCGTAAAATATTACGTGATCTATTTGAGGTCATGGACTTGTCAACTCATTGTCATTATAAAACAACAAAACTTGTCATAAGTCGCATAAAATATTACGTGATCTATTAGAGGTCATGGACTTGTCAACTCATTGTCTTTATAAAACAACAAAACTTGTCATAAGTCGCTTAAAATATTACGTGATCTATTAGAGGTCATGAACTTGTCAACTCATTGTCATTATATAACAACAAAACTTGTCATAAGTCGCTTAAAATATTACGTGATCTATTAGAGGTCATAGACTTGTCAACTCATTGTCATTACGTGATCAAATTACTTTCAACTATATTATTACTCTATTTATACACACTCAAGTAGCATACATCTTACTTAAAATCTTCCACTAATATATTCCTTAAAATTTTAAAAAATGTCAGACAACATACCCTTTGACCTTCAAATGGCTATCATGAATCGACTTCCTGTGAGGTCTTTACTTTAATTTCAGACTGTGTCAAAGAAATGGAAGTCTTCCATAGACTGTTCAAACTTCATTTGTAATTACGGTTTTCGTAAGACATACCCGTTGTTTTAATTTAACCTATAAGCAAGGTACTGAAGGTTTTATGTATTCCGTAGATGATAATTTATCCTTTACACCTCTAGATTCAAATTTAAATCTTTTCCATCTTACACCAATTGCTACATCTAAAGGTGTATGGTGTTTTTCATATGGCAAAAATCCAATGCTTTTTCTTTGGAACCCATCAATAAAAAAATTTGTAGGTACATTAGTCCCCAATTACACCCTTCTACCTGATTCACCAAAATTGGTATTTGGTTTTGGTGTCCGTCTTGACACTCTAGATCTAACCCTTTTGAAGATAAATTACCCGTTTTACGGTCAAGGACCATGGTATGTGTCAGTGTTTACATTGAGCTCGAGAAGTTGGTTCAATCTTGAGAATTACTATTTGCTACGTGAATCCATCAGAATAAAACGGCCAGATCAAGTAGTTGTTGGTGGTAAAATATTCTGGATTGGTTCTGAAAGGTTTGCTAGTGATGATGGTATTTCGTACAAAATTTACATGCTAGTTTCATTTGATTTGATTACTCACTAATTTTAAGTAGTAGACATTCCTCAAGAGATACTAGTTGGGAAGTTTTCACCTCCATACTATATTTTCTAGCTAGGAAACTCTCTCATAATTTCTGGAAGTTTCAGTTTTGGTGACTTCCAAATTATTTATGCATGGGCGTTAGAAGTTGATGGTGGTTATGTTTTATCGTATAAATTGCTATTCACCATTCCATACCTAGCAAATCATAATTTAAAATTACTTAGATTTAGTAAGGATGAGGAACTAATAGCTGAAGCTAATAGCATGCAACACATACGTCACTCACTACAAGTGTTCAGTCCAACCTTTCAGAACTTTCAAAACATTTGTGTTAAAGCAAGCCATGGTTCATTTTTCATTGACCCATACAAAGAAGCACTAATTCTTCTTACTGAACGAAACAATGAACTAATATATTAAGTTGTGTCTTTAATGTTATTATTCTATGACTTTCATGTTATTACCCTATTAGTCTTTGTATATTTATATTACAAGTATTTACATGTTTACTAGTTTGTTAAAAGTGTTTTTATTTGTTGATCCTAATAGAATAGATCTTGCTTAGCTTGTATAAGGCTAAGTTGTATTGAATAAATCCAAAACAACTATGATAGAAACTTTGATTGTGAATATCAAAGACTATGCGAAATCTAGTCAATGATACTAAGAAGAATTTCAATGAAACAGTAATGAATAAGATCAATAACAAACAGTTTACCAAACTTTCAGCCTTAATATAATACGAACACTCTTAATAGTGTTAGGGTTACAAAACCTTAAAGCTATAATGATATCAAAACAAAACGATTTCTAGATAGCTAATTCTATACCCTAGGTCATCCTTTTATACACCAAGGAGTCTTAGTCGGTTTACAATATATTCCTAAGTTATCATGATCTTCTAATCAAATAACTTATACGTATCTTTTACAAAAATATCTCATTCATATCACATAAGCAATCTTTATCTTTTCTCTGATAAGTCTTTGATCTCTTCTCTGTCAGCATAAACTCTTCCAGCAGTTGTAATCTTTAAGCAGTTGTAACTTTCACACCAACAGTAGTAACTTTTGTACCAGCAGCACTAACTGTGTACAAGCAGTAATTTACAGCAAATAGGAAACTCCAATGTCCAGCAGTAGTAACTTCAACAACACTAAGAAGTCTTTTAATCCCAACAATCCTCCCCTAAACTTGATGTTCATCTTTTGAATCTTCAAGTTTCTTGATTAAAAGCTTTACACTAGGAGGATGTATCCAAACAATTCTTCACTTCTTGTACTGTGACTTGATAAATCTGATAAGCTCATATGCCATTTCAAACTCATGATCAATTTGTAACCTTCCATTTAGCATTCTTTCAAGTGTGAGTTGTGTAAGAGGATATGTTCTTTCTACCAGCATATGGATATACATAGTATCCATTAATAATGAATGAACTCCACATGAATCATATAATTCCCAACTTATCAATGTGTAGTCTTGTTGATTTCTCCATAGTTCATCTTACTTACTTGGTTTAAATATAGTCATAAGATCTCCCCATAGAAGTCTGTCACTTCCTTTGGGTCTTGTTGTCTTGAACCTCTCTATCACCAGTCTATACAGATCTATCAAATCTTGTCTGTCAAAATCATTTAGCATTTCACTGAAGATCTTGTACATTTTATAACTTCCATCAGCTCTCTTTATCTGGTAAGAAATCTCCTATCCTAGTATTTGTGTCTTCCAGTTAACAATTGGAGATTTTGTAGCTAAAGGTTAAATATTAATAGCTTTATCATCATTTGGAACTATCTCCAAATAAAGTTTAAGCTCTGCCTTTTCTGCATCATCCTCCAGCTTTTGTCTCTTCACACTTTCTTCATCAAGTCCTTTTCTTCAATGGATTTTCTTGTTCAACCATCTTACCCTTACCTTTGTATTTAGGATCATGTTGTTGAGGTGGTATTGTTGGTCTTGTAGCAGTCTCACTAGGTTCTTTCATAACCACTCCTCTTTCCTTTGATTTTTCACTTCTCATCTTCATAAGGGTCTGAGCAATTATGAGATCTTCTTCATCTGGAATATTTGTTGTTGTTAGAGGAGTACTTGGTTCAGCAGTAGTAATATTTTCACCAGCAGTACTAACAGATACACCAGCAGTAGTAACTGGTGCACTGGCAGTATTAGCTCCAATACTAGCAGTATTAACTGCATCACCAGTAGGAACTTCATCTGCAGCAACACTAATCACCTGCTCTGCATCTCCTTTAACATCTTTGAACACTTCATCCATATCTGCATTAAAACCTTCATCATCAAAATCACTTTCTTCAAAGATTGACCTATGTTTCCCCTGTTTCAAATTCCTCCCCTGTTTGGATGCATCCTCCTCACCCAAACTTCTTCTTCTAGAGGTACCAATCTTGAATAAATTCATCCTTGGAGTTCTGGACTTCCTTTTTCTTTCCAGCTTCTTGACTCTCTTCTTCAAATTAGCAATCTCCTTTGCCTGAGCAGTCTTTGTTGTCTCCAAGTTAAGAACCCTTTCAGACAATTTTGTACAGATTTCCATCAATTCTTTAAGTTCAATTCTGTCCTCATCACTTCGAGGTATGTTAACTCCTCTGAGTGGTAAATCATAGGACTGTTTAGACAAACTCTTAAACCTAGTTTGAGCAGGTCTGTCTGATAGAACTAAACACGTGATAGTTCTTAGGATCATTTATAGCTCGAGGTTGTTTAGACCTCATCTAGGATTAATAACATTGATAACATATTTTGCACAGTGGAATTAAAACATAAAGAACAATGTTATGAACAAGGTTTTACCAAACATTCCAGCCCTAATATTATTTGATCAAGATAATACAGTTACCTAACTGTAACAGGGATCAATGATCCTTGAGGCCAATACATAGACGTCTATATCTATTAACTAACTATATAACTAACTAAACGTGTACACACACACATTTTTCTAGACTCTCATTGGGAGCTCTAGTTTTCTGGATACTAAAACTATGTGTCTATGATCTCTTTATATAGAGAGATCATGACTTACAAAGGAAGTTAACATAAAGATATAAACAAGTAAATCTTTTAAACATTAAAGTTTATCTTCTGAATCTTTATCTTTATTAAGGAGATCTTCCAGAATCTTCATCTTTTGATATCTTTGACCAAATCTTCCATAATTCTCCACCAGCTTATAGAATTCTTTAATGACGATTCTGATCCTTTTGTTTCATTCTTTTATTCATTTTGTCTCATCAAATCAATAATCCCAACAGTCTTCCCCTATTTGATGATGACAAAACAAACAAAGTCGTGTACGAACTTCATCATAAAGTCTTAATAAAAGCTTCCCCTGAAGTTGAGATGTAATCATCTCTCTAAATGAAACAAAATCTTCCCCTTAAATCAGACTTCCTTTGTAAACATGCTACACCAAGGATCTATAAGTTGCAACCTGTTAATATCTTCTTCCACTTTTTGTCATAATTCAATAGGGGACGTATAAATATAAGCAACTTTAGTTTCAACCACTGTAAACCAATATCACACTTTTAATCCAAGCCTTCCAACTTCTCAGATTACCCACCATTAAGCACCATAAGAAAAATGAACTTGAGCAGTAGAAACTCACACTAGCAGTAGTAATAAAGACTAGCAGTAGTAAAAACCTTCACCTCAATGTCGCATGTAAATGGTTAAACATTTTAACAATAAGCTTTCCCTGAAACCCATATGTTAACCATCTCTTGAATCTTCAATTCTGTAGGCTCTATGTAATGATTACTGATGAAGAAAACTAAGTATAACGAACTTGATGCTGAAGTAGAATAACCCAAACCTATGTCTTATATCTTGTACTATCCACGTGATTTCAAACTCATACCAAGACCAAAGTATAAGTAGATCGCAACCTCTTGACAAAATCCTCATCTTCTATGAGACACATAACCAAAGTGATAGCAAATGTGAGCATTGAGCACCATAAGTTAGATCACACACCTTTGCTAGATTTGTCAAGTCTTTGTCACAATATTGTAAGCACGAACAAGTTATCTTCAAAGTGTAACACCCACTTTAAGATATGATAAGAACACGACCCTGTGAAACTCTACTTCAACTTCAAATAAGTGATAATTAATCATCTTCGTAACTAATTATTCCAATAAATATGAGCCTTTAAACTTCTACGAACATTAAAACCAAATCAAAATCTAAACAGTTAAAAACCAAACCAACAAACTTGATTTTTACTGTTCTATCCAATAACCTTTTGTGTGTGTCATCTGATATTCATATTAGTTGAGAACAAAAGACCTTCACTGGCCGATATCAAACATAACTAATAGTAATAACTCTCTATGCCAACAGTACAAAGTATGAGCGAACAGTACAAACCTTTTGAACATACTACTGTTGTAAACAACCAAGCTGGCAACCGTAACAAGTAACAAGTAGCATTAACATCTCATACTTGGTAACTTTCAACACTCCAAACAAGCAGTATAAACATTTAAGAAGGAGCAGTACTAAAAATTCAACAAGCAGTACTAATTTACTCCTTCCTCCTATGCTTAGCAACGCTTTATCTGTCACAAAACTATCACTAATCCGTCGCTAATCTGCATTCTCCTTCCTCCCATAGCTTTTAGCGACACTTAATCTGTCACTAAAGTGTATTCTCCTTCCTCCCATACTATTTAGCGACACTTTTTAGTGTTACTAATCTGTCACTAATCCATTTAACACCAGCAGTACTAATGATCTTTATAAGCAGTACAAACACAACGAGCAGTACAAAATAATACGTTGCAACACTAAGCACACAAGCAGTAGTAAACCATTTAAGCCCATACATACCCACTGTTTTTAAACGCCCACCAGTAGTATTCCATTAAGCATGACAATATTAATCTTGAACTTACTACTGTTGGATACAATCACGAACCAAACCTGTTGTTTCTTTCTTAACCTACTACCAAACTGCTTTACCAAGAACCGAGCAGCATTAACAATTCTTTTGGCAATATAAACATACAACTTGCAGCACTAATATAGAATGAACAACACTAAGTATTAAACGGGCAGCACTAACCTTTCAATACCAATCACATATACCAATTTTCTTATACAAAGCAGTATTAAGTATATACGGCCAATGACATTATTCAAAGTACCAACATACCATGTTTCTCTGCATACCACATCCTACTTTAATTTGTACCACTCTTTCTTCAAACATGTCGCTATCTGTTGCTTATTTTCCTATTGTTTCTTTGTGCCATTAATTCGATACCTACTGCTTTTTCTCCTTTGTTCTTGCTAATGATAGCAGCTTCTTTTCTTCATGGATTCAACACCAACAATATCTTGTAATCCTAGACATCATGAGCCACGAGGCTTTGATACCACCTAATAGAACTAAACACGTGATAGTTTTTTATCCCAATCCTTGACCGATTCCTTAGTTTGTCTAAGGTTAAATTACCTTGGATAAATCTAAAATAACTTGTTGTAGAAACTTTGTTTGTATATTAAAGTGTATGCGGAATCTACACCTTAATATCTAAAATTATTATGAATAAAACAGTACAACTATGAAAACTTGTATATCAACTAATGCCCTAGAGCGTCCTTTTATAGACTAAGGAGTCCTAGTCGGCTTACAACATATACTAAAGATAAACATAAACTTATAGAATATTCTGATACAATCTATTCTATAATAATCTTCTAATCTTCATCTCTAAGTAATCCTTATCTTCTGGCAATCCTTATCTTCTGGCATCTCTGACTTTCTTTAGCAGTATTAATCTTCTCTGGCAGTACAAACTAACACTGGCAGTACTAAATTTGTGCTAGCAGTACTAACCTCTTGTAAAGATTTATTCCCAACAATCCTCCCCTAAACTTGTAATTTTCCCTCAAATCTTAAGTTTCTTCTGAATTAAATCTTCTAGCTTATTCTGCTGAGGATGCTTCCAAACACACTATCTTCATTGATTAAGTCGAGACCTGATAAACCTTAAAAGCTCATATGCCATTTCAGTGACATTATAATTCACATGAAGTTTCCATCGAAGCATTCTTGTAAGTGTATCTTGTGGAAGTGAATACTTTTTCTCAACTAGCATATGAATGCTTACTTCTCCTAACATCAATGAGTGAACTTCAAAAGAGTCATAGAGTTTCTATTCTATCAACTCTTAACTGTTATGATTTTTCCAAACTGCATCATTACTATCTGGTTCAAACATAACCTTCATGTCTCCCCAGAGCATTAGATCATCAAAACCTGGTCTTGTAGATGCATACTTCTCATTAAACAGTCTATACAACACAATCAAATCTTCTCTATCAAAATCATTCAACATTTGACTAAAGAATATATAAGTCTTGTAACTTTTATCTGCCCTATGTATCTCATAATATCCCACATCTTCTTTGTAATACGATTTCTAACCAACTATTAGGGATTTAACAACCAATGGAGTCACACTAATTACTTCTTCAGAATCAGAAATAACTTCTACATACTCCATAAGTTTGTCCGGATCATCCTGCTTCTTTTGTCTTTTCCTTGTCCTCTAGCTTTTGAAGCCTTTCTTTTCAATCTTCCTTCAGCTTTCCTAGAGCTTTCATTCACAACTTGTTCAGGTATAACATCTTCTTTCTGAACCGTCTCTTCTTCAACTTGTTTTGAAGACTCTTCATGCTTTTTCTTTTCCTTTTCTTCTTCAGTAGATTTCTTTTGAATAAAACCTGATATCTTTATAACCTCTTTTTCAATCTTAGAATCCTTAGGTACAAAGTCATGATTTTGATCCCATGTTCTTTCAAATATAGGTCTAATGTCTTCATATTTCATTCCTTTGAAATGACTCAGCTTGTATCCTCCTTGATTCTTCAAATACATATACATGTTCTTCTTAACTTCAACTACAGAGAAAGATCTATTCTGAAGTGTATGATATCTTATCACAGCAGGATCACTCTAATCAATATCATGAGCTTGACTTGATTTAGAAACAACCTCTTCTCTTTCATCCAGCTGCTTTTTCAATTCTAAAGATTTTTCAAAATCATACTTCTCTTGTTCTTGTCTTGCTGTACTCTTTGCTAATTCTTTAGCATGTAGCTTCTGAGCTAATTCTTCATCATGTCCTATCTGTATTATCTCTCTCTTCTTGATTTTCTTTGGAGGCTCAGACTTTTATATAATAGCTTTTCCTTTATCTTTTACTACACTCCTTTTGATATTTACTAATGTTTCAGCAAGATTTAGTTCATCATCATCATTTTGAGGACTAGCAGTATTAAAATCCAAATCACTCTCCATTCTATACTCAGTTGTCTCATGTGCCTCCCCTTGCTTACTGCTTTTGACCAAGTTTACATTCTCATCTTGATCAATTTCTTCAATCATCCTCCCCTGTTTGGAAGGATCCTTAATATCTAAACTGGCTTCTTCATCTTCTGAGGAGTTAACAATTGTACTTCTTCTTTTGAGCTCGAGCTTGTTCTCTAATTTCTTTACTCTTTTAGTGAGAGTGATAAGGGACGTGTTGTAGATAGCTTCTGAGTTCATCCTCTAATGTTGTAACCTTATCTGACAGTTTTGTACATATTTCTATCATTTCTAAAAGTTGCATAATACCCTCCCCACTTCGAGATGTGTTACCTTCTTCGAGTGGTGGTTCATTGGGTAAGTTAGATATCCTTTCAGGCCTAGCCTGAACAGGACTACCCCTATGGTAAAGTGGCACCCGGGACCACCTTCTGAGCTAGTTCTTGGCGAACTTAGCCTAGATGGTGTTGCCTTGGTTTGGGTCTTAGATATGTTACCACTGCCCTGCTCTGCTTCTAAGCTAGAAGCAGTAGTGGTGGCCCTCCTTAATCCATCATGCATCTCCTTAGTGATGGCCTCATTTGCAACATATGATAAGACATTGGACTGAGGTATCCTAATGCCCATTCTTCTTGATCTAGTCTTGGTTGTCCTATAGGTGATGGATATATTTTGTAGTTGTGGAGATGTTTCAATAACAGTGGGTATGTGTTGGGTCCTAACTTGGCTTGTTGGACCTTCACCCTAAGAGAATTGTTCATGAACAAGCATTGTTGGAAACAATGTTGTGTCCACCCCAGAAAAACCCATAGATCCCCTCTTCATATTGCTAAAAACTTTTTGTGTTATAGCAGGAGCAATATAAAGTCTCTTATGAGAGGTGTTGAGTCTAGTGTATTTGTTCAAAAACAATTGTAAAAATCCTGGATACATCTAAAATTTATATTTATTCTCCAAGTTTTTCACCATACCATCAAAAATTAGTTTAGAAAAATTAAACATTCTGTTTGTGGCCAGACAAATTATAGCAGTTGCTATGTTACTACTAAAATGTTCCCAAGAAGTTTTCTTTGGGCTTAGACAATGAAGGATGGTATGGATCAAAAATTTCCATTATGGGGAAAAGTGACCTTTTTGAAAAGTTGGTTTATCAGAATTTGTCACATACCCCATCAAAGCAAGTTGTTCAAAAATTTCAGTTGTTGGTAAAGTACTAATACCATCAGCATCTGCCAATTTGAGATGTCTCCTGACAGATGCTTTAGTAATAGTCTTTTCTTGACCATCAACGGTTTCAATTAACTCTATTTCTCCATTGTTAAGTGTTCTGGCACTAGCAATGCACCAGAACTGATTGATAAGAGAAACATAAATAGTTGGAGTTTCAGTTAAAGCATACCTGATGTGGCTAGCATTTAGAAAGTCCACTATTTGATGAAAGCCCTCACTTCCTTGAGGCTTCGTTAAGAAAGCGACCATATTGTGCTTATCACAGAATTGCAAGTTTGCCATTAGAGATTGATAAGAAGAGTAAAACTTGATTATGGTTCTGGGTTTTGGTCGATTATGATAGTATAAGATTTTGACATGAGAAATTAAGATAATATAGATGACACTTAAGGGTTTTGATATGATCGACTAAATAAATAGTGATTTTAACTTGAAAAAATCTTATAAGTTAGAGAAGTATCACGAATTATCCAATTAAAGTAACCTATAAGCGAAATACGTGGCAAAAATATCTCAACGGTTATATCTAATTAATGATAACTAATTTCTCTGCCAAACTGTACAAACGGTAACCTAGCAGTATGAAGTAAACATAAGCAGTATTAACCTTTTGCCTAGCAGTACTAAGTTTGTCTGACAGTATTAACTTGTTCTCCAATAATCATACAATAACATGCCTTTATTCATCACAAGCACACTAATAATAATTAGATAGACATGTGAGAATTCATGAGGATCCATATCTATGTATAACCCATGAATAAAAGTTAAAATCATGAACCCCTTATCGTCGCAGAGTTTAACCATAAGTCTCCCACTAGATGACACAAAACATTTCTTACATACAATCCAGCTGTGAGATTATTCTGTTTCAGTTCTCCAATTCAGTTATACTGCATTCCTTATCCTGCAAATGTTAGTCCAAAACAAAGAAAAACACATTCCAAGCTATTTTATGCTTGACAGTATTAAATTATGACTAACAGTCTTAATTATACACTAGCAGTATTAACTGACACACTAACAATACTAACCCGTTACAAAACTTTTACAAAGACATAAAGAGATTTAGACATTAAGGATTACGCATTCCAATACTTAAGACCAAGTACTGAAACCTTCCAGCATCAAAACCTTTTGTAAGAAGATCTGCAACATTATGTTCAGTATCAATTTAATCATTTGAATTAACTTTTTAGCATTGCAATCTCTTATAAAATGATGTCTAATCTCTATATGTTTTGTTTTAGAATGTTGAACAGGATTTTTAATAATGCAGATAATACTGTTATTATCAATGTGAATCATAGTATTCATGAAATTATACCCATAATCCAATAATTGGTTTTGAATCTAGAGTACTTGTCCACAACAACTAGCAGCAGCCACATATTCAACTTTAGTTGTAGAGGTGGCAACCACAGTTTGCTTCTTGCACTGCCAAGATATCAACCTGTTTCCCAAAAACTGACAACCTCCAGTTGTTGACTTCCTATCTTGAGTTGCTCCAGCATAGTCACTATCAGTATAAGCAACTAATTCAAATGGAGAATCTCTAGAATACCAAAGGCCTAAAGTTGGTTTGCCTTTCAAATATCTAAAAATTCTCTTTACAGCTAAGAGATGTGATGTCTTTGGAGTAACTTGGAATCTGGCACATGCACATACTGCAAACATGATATCTGGTCTAGATGTTGTAAGATACATCAAGGACCCAATCATAGATCTATAGAAATGTACATCAACATCATTAGCATCTCCATCTTTGACTAAAGGCTTTTCCAAATCAACTAGAGTAGAAGCAGACTTCACATCAGTGTAGTTGAATTTCTTTAAAATCTCATCTACATATTTATCCTGACTGATAAATATTCCATCTTCCTTCTGCTGTACTTGTAATCCTAGAAAGAAAGTAAGTTCTCCCATAGAACTCATCTAAAACTTATCCTTCATAAGCTTCTCAAATCCAGTACATAGTTCCTTGTTTGTAGAGTCAAAGATAATGTCATCAACATAGACTTGTACAAGCAAAATATCTCCTTTTTGCTTCTTGATAAAAAATGTCTGATCTATTTTCCCTCTTTTAAACCTATTGCCCAACAGATAGTTAGCCAAGGTTTCATACCATGCTCTTGGTGCTTGATGCAACCCATAAAGTGCCTTGACCACCTTGTAAACTTTGTCTGGATTGTCAGGATCTTTAAATCCTGGTGGTTGAGTAACATAAACCTCTTCCTCAATAGTTCCATATAAGAATGCACTCTTCACATCCATTTGATATACCAGAAAACCCATAAAAGAAGCATAGGCTAAAAACAATCTTATGGCCTCAATTCTTGCCACATGAGCAAAAACTTCTTCATAGTCTATACCTTCTTCTTGTCTATGACCCTGTGCAACCAACCTTGCTTTATTCCTAATCACAATCCCTCTTTCATCTTTCTTGTTTCTGAAGACCCATTTTGTTCCAATGGCCCTCTTCCCAATAGGCAAATCCACAAGTATCCAAACCTGTTGGAGTTTGAATTGCAGAAGTTCTTCCTGCATTGCTTCCACCCAAGATGAATCAGATAGAGCTTTAGCAATGCTTGTGGGTTTAATTTGTGATAAGAAACAAGCATATAAACAAGTATTCAGGGTATCATGTGTTTTCTGTTCATATACAACACTGAGAAACCCTTGTTTAAAAGTAGGTTTTGTCATTCTTCTTGTCTAAATAGATGGCTTTACATTACCAATCACATTTTTAATTGGGTGATCTTTATGAATTCTTGTATTAGGAGTGGTTGGAACTGTATAGGAATTAAGGATATTCCCCAGATCAACTTTTGGTTCATCTTCATCACTGAAGAACTCAACATGAGTGGCTTCAAGTGTATGACTAGCTCCCATTTTGAACATATCTTTAGGGCTATCTTGATTATTTGAACTAGCAGTACTTATTGATGGATCAACAGTATTAAGTTTAAAACGACTAGTATTAACTTCAAGACTGGCAGTATTAACATGTTGTCCAGCAGCATTAACTTCCTTAGGACTGCTATCATCTTCAGACTTATCTTTTTCATCATTCTCATTATCTGGACCATCTTCAACCTGCTTTTGATCATCAGCAGCAGATTTTGGTTCACCATTACCAACATCCTTGGAAGGTGAATCAAAGTATGAAGCATCTTTCCAAATTGGCATCACAATGCAATCTTGACTGATTTCTTCTTTCTGTGTAGATGTACCTGCATTAAGTTCTCCTTGTGTACCTGCAGATTCATTAGTGATTGTACCTGCAGCTACTGGTACATAATTCATAGATTGGGTTAGAGAATCAATATCAAACAGCCACTTTGGACCATTCCCTTCTATCATAGGCTTATTCTCTAAAAACCCAATATGCAAGTTTTCTTCTACCCTCCTGGTTCTAGTGTTGTATACCCTAAAAGCTTTACTACTCAAAGAATATCCAACAAAGAAACCTTCATCACTTTTGCCATCAAACTTGCCTAAATTATCTAAAGTATTAAGAATAGTAACATGACATCCAAATGGTCTCATAAAGTTTAGAGCTGGTTTAAGACCTCTAAAAGTTCATAAGGTGTCTTGTTATGAGGCTTGACTACTAAGACCCTATTCTGTACATAGCAAGCAGTACTAACTGCTTTAGCCTAAACTGTGGTAGGTAACTCAGAGTCAGCTAACATGGTTCTAGCAGCCTCAATTAGTGTCTTATTTCTCCTTTCAGCTACACCATTCTGCTGAGGAGTCCTAGCTATACTATATTCTCTCCTAATACCTTTCTCTCTGCAAAAATCACCTATAACTTTATTCTTAAACTCTGTTCCATTATCACACCTGATTATTTTTACTTTCTTATCCACTAGGTTTTCTTTTTCTTTGATAAAGTTCTTAAGAATCTCACTGGTTTCATTCTTAGTTGCTAAAAAGAAAACCCAAGTAAACCTTCTATAATCATCAGTGACTACTAAGCAATACTTCTTATGCATTAAACTACTCATAAAGTTGGACCAAACAAATCCGTATGAAGCATAAACAAAGGCTTAGTAATTGGATTCAGAACCTTGGACTTATAAGAAGCTCTGTGTTGCTTCCCTTTAAGACAAGCAATACATGTTTGGTCATTTTTAAAATGTTTTGTAAGAAAACCTCTGACAAGATTGACAAGATTATCCTGAACAAGATGTTTATGTTCTTAAAATTAATATGACCAAGTCTCCTATGCCAGAGCATTGATTCATCTAATGTAGCCTTTGCAACAAGACAAGTTAAACTCTCTTTAGGAACAATGTTCTTCATATCAAAACTGTACATATTGTCTTTTCTAGGAATTTTAAGAAGTATTTGAGTTTAATTAGGCAACTTAAAATTAGGAGATAAAACAAGACATTTAGTGTTAGTAAAAAGGACATAGTTCTTTTTGTCACACATCTGTAAGACACTAAAAAGATTGAATTTTAACTCATTGACAAAGTATACATCTTCAAAATCAAGACTATCAGTTTTAAGTGTTCTTTTACCAAAAATTATACCACCATATGCTCCTCCCCCAAATGTAACATAACCTCCATCAAATTCCTTAAAATCTGAGAGATAAGCTATGTTCCCAGTCATGTGCCTTGAGCATCCACTCTCAACAAATCCTGTATCATCTTGTTATGGCTTGCCCTGCACATAAAAATAAGGAAATTAGTTTTCTTTGGGGACCCAAGCTATTACTGACTTGGATCTGCCTCGTGCATCAATGTAGTTGTATTTCTTCAAGGTGATTGATGAACTATCAAGTTTGGTAGGTCTCCAAACCCAATATGTTGATGCTTTAACAGCATTTGCCTGATTAAACCTAACAGCATTAACAACTGCTAAATATGGCCTAGCAGTATTAACTGCTTTTAGCCTAGCAGTGTTAACTGCTTTTGCCTAGCAGTATTAACTGCTTTTGACCTAGCAGTATTATTTTTTTGGGTAAAATTTTTGTTGGTTAAGATTGTTTTCTATTGAAAGGGCCTTCTTACAGTTGATTGTGCTAATTTTGAAAAATGTGACATTGGTTTAGCACTAACAACTGTAGATTTGAGATGAGCAGTGTTAACTGTCCTGGCAGTATTAAATGGTTTTAGGCCAGTTTTCATTAAAACTGCTCTTGGAACCATGTTCCTTTGAGCATTGGGGTGAAACCTGTTGTTAGTATAGTTGTAGTACACCCTGATATAATTATTCCCATATACCATCCTTTCCCTTTAATGGTATTTACAAATAGCATGCACATGATCAAACTCCCACAGAATGAAGCAAGCTTTGTTTTACATTCACAAAAATCTCTTCATAGTTGATTGGAACTTTGGTCCTTTTCTAGTTTCTTTGATTCCCCCTAGGACTTATGCATCTATACACTCGCATTACCCTAACTGACTTTTTAACTGGTTTTTCATGATTTTTAGGTTTGACAAACTCTACCTTTTTATCAACAAGAAAAATAGTTTCTTCATCAACATTAAGTGAAGACTCAACAAAGCTACTTGTGTCTTTTGATACTTGTTCTTTTACCAAAGAGTCATCAGAATTTTCCTTAGAAGCATCTGATTTTTTATCACAAACAATGTTAGACTCTTGCTTATTATCCTCAGAACCATAACTTTTAAATTTAGGGTCTTTGAATTCATCAAGACAAGAATAAGACAAATCAAGCTTTTTAGGTCGATTATAGATTAAAGGATAGGGTGGAGGAACAACATTATACCCCAAACCCTTTTTACTTTTGTCAGCTATTTGACTCTCTAACACTTGTTTAGGCTCTTTGAGGCATTATCAAATTTCTCAATTTTAAATTCAATGCCCTCTTTTTCTTGCTTAACTTTTTTAAACTCACTTTTAAGCACATTTATTTCATAGTCTTTGGAAGCTACTTCTCTTTTAAGAACTACAACTTCTTCACTAAAAAGAACCTCATTCTTTCTATATGTGATAAGTTGTTCTTCTACAGTTGCTAAACCTCTTTTATAAGTAGCTGCTGTAAATTCAGTTTGATTAAGCTTAATAATTAAATCATCACACTGTTTCTTAAGAGTTTCATAGTTTTTCAGACAAGTTTTAGCGTAAGTTTTATCATTGTATACCTCAGAGTCTGAAAACGCCATTAGAGCCATGTTTTTCTGAACATGTTCTTCTGCCATATCACTCCAGTCAAAACCTACACCATCTATAGCCAACATTGCCTTTGAAGATATGTCTTTATTGTTTCCTTGCTTCCTAGTGTTGTCTTGATATTTGAACTAACCCTCTTTGTTCATCATTGGTGCTTACATTCCCCTTGGCAAAGTGTCCAATCTTTGTGTTAGTTTGAATTCCCACTTACCTTCGGATGTATATACCCCCAGAACAGTTAGTAATCCACAATTCAAGCCTTAGCATTAAGTGTAAAAAAATTATTCTCCTGTTCCTTTAAAACGTACCTACATTTTTCCCTCATAACCTTAATAGCTCGAGAAAGAGAGATCTGCCATCTTTCAAATCCCATTCCGCTTACAGATCTTCTTAGATTTTGCTTCTAAGGTCATGTTGTAGGAGTTAGATACCATTAGGATTCTCAACCATGAAAGCATACTCAACATTATCACTAAAGTTAGCAGTACTAATTTGAGGACAAGCAGTGTTAATATTAGGGCTAACAGTACTGACTTCATATGCAATGGATTTAAGATTAGCTGAGTTTTTAACATCTTATACTGTAGTGCTTGGAGAGTAGTCAAAACAGTCTAAGTTTTTTGAGCACCACTACTTTTTTTCGCACACCATCAAGATTTTCTTTACATCTTGTTCAACAATTTTTGAAGTTGTGGTACAAATCATCAATGATCCAAATTGTTTCCAATATCAGCCCTTTGTTATTCATCAAGGACTACAACCTATGTTATTCCACTTAAAGGAGGCATAAAGCAAACAAGCTTCTTAGAAAAAGAAAATTTGTGAATTTACGATTCTTGATTGTGATGTGACTACACCAAAAATTGCAGACCTTCACTAACAATCTTCTGGATGGGTTGTTAAGATAGAGTCAAGTGACTCTGGTGTACTTGAAGCACTAAAAACTTTCATTATTGTTGCTTCAATAGTGTCTTTTGTGTTTTCTTAGTGGCTTCATTACACTCTCAAATCGTTGTTTCGGATAGACAGCAAACCTTGTTTTAGCATCACGTATTGACTGGAAATTTAAGTTGTGTTCATTGGGGAAGGAGCCATGAGTAGCAAGCTTCATAGCCTTCTCATCATTCTCTATTGTGAGTCTTTTCTTTAGCAGTTACGGGTACTGACATCTTTGTAACAGAAGTACCATTCTCTTGTACTGTTTGTGGTACAGATACCCATGAGTTACCATTCTCTATGACCTCCCATAGAGCATAGTCTTGTACCTGGAAGTGTTGCTTGATTCTTATCACCCACATCTCATACTTACCTAGTTTGAGTATGGTAGCTTAGTAGTAGTGTTACTCGGTGCAGATTCAAATTTCATAACTTCTAGATCAAAGTTATAGAACACAAGGCTCTGATACCACTTATTGATCCCAACTAGATCTTGCAAACCTTGTAAAAGGGCTAGTTGTATTAAATAGATTCAAGACAACTATGCTAGAAACTTTGTTGATACTAAAAGTATGCGGAATCTACTCTTTTGTACTTAGAAAAATATTAATGCAATAGTAAACTGTAATGCAGTAGAATGAATGAACAATGAATATAACCAAAAAGCTTCAATATTATTATGATAAATAATATGAGTACTCTGTCTAGTACTAGGGTTTACAACCTTGAAGTTATGAATGTGTCTATCGAGATGTGTTTACAACCATAACCTATGATCTCCTTTTATACACCAAGGAGTCCTTTACAAGATAACTACAAATCTTCTAAACTTCTATAAGATATCAACATATCTTCTAATTATATAGGATATACATTGAATCATTCCATACTTATCACAAACCACGCTTTTATCTCTTCAACATTTGTAATCTTCATGCAGCAGTACAAAATCCTCCAGCAGAGTCATTAGTTTAGTAACGGCAGAGTTAAGTTACTAACTGTTCTTTGCAATATAATGGTTAGTATTGTTAGTTATAATCTTGAGCAGTACTAAGTTCTTGAACTAGAAGTAGTAACTTGTGAAGATTTATTCCTAACATCCTTGAATACACCGTTTTGATCGACAGCTGAATACGGCGTATCCACCTCCACTAGATACGGCGTATCCAGTTCTTTGTCCAATACAATGTATTTAGTACAACTAATTAATACGGCGTATCCACTTCCAATGGATACATCATATCGATTGTCTGGAACAGAAACTGAAATAATTGATTTTCGTGCAAAAAAAATTTTTATTTACCTTCCTCCGGAACAATCCTACTTTGATTTTTTATCCATTGTTTCAAGTAGTGCGTAACAAGGAGTTCTACGAACGAACTATTCACTCCTTACAAAGAACCTGAACGAGAGTTTCGATCATCAAGAAGACACTTCAAGACTCTAAGTCTTGACGAATTGAGATCTCCGGATTTTCAATTCTACTTTTAACGAAAGAATCTCAGAGGAAGAAGAAAAGGAAGAAATGGCAGAAACAATGGAGCAATACATGAGTAAAACCGAGCCAGACTATGCGTATCGGACGTCGCTGAGAGAGATATAGAAAATTGATAACAAAGACTCAATTTAAACTATAAAAGGACATTTTATTAAGGATGCTCTCATGTACAGATAACACATTTTAGCGGTGTGGATAATGAGATGCTAATGAAAACATTGAAAAGTTCTTGAAAATAGTTGACTTTATTCCATGTTACTAACTTCACTGTGGATCAACTATGCTCTCGAGTCTTCTTATATCTTTAACTGGCGCAGCCGCAACTCGTTGGCTAAGAAAACGAACAACTGGTTCGATCAAACTTGGAAGATCTTAAAACTAAGTTTTTTGAACAAATACTCCCACTTGGTCGAAACTGACAAAGGGAAGAAAAATGGAGGGAATCAACAAACTTTTCCAGCATGGAAATCCGATGAAACCTTTATCAAGCATGGGAGCGCTTTTAAGGAACTCTTTTGAAGTTGTCCTCAATAACATTTGAACTGGGGGGGGGGAAGATGCAGAGGTGATTTTGTTTACAATGGTAGGTGTTCCAACACGAACAAGATTCTTGACTCAAGAGGTGTACGTTCCGACCTAAAAACTACTGCAGATGCCAAAACAGCATCCAAGAAATGGTTGAATACTCTCTAAAATGGAAATCGGAGCAATCTTTATGAGGAAGAATTGTACCAAAGACTACTGGACGGACTAGCTGCTATAACGAAGCACAACTGATAAATCTTTGAAGAAAGAGATTAATAAAGTGAATTGGAAAAATGTTTATGCTGCCTCAAGTTAGATGCGGGGAGCAAATGCAAAGGAAACCCCATTTTACACCAAGGATTGGCCCACTGGAAAGAAGAGGAGCAGTACACATAAAGAGAGCTTACTACACGCAATTTGGTGAACCTTTTCAAGGAGGGGGATATAGAGCAACTGCTCCAGGGTACTATCAAATGAACAACGCTAATCCTTTGTTCAATGAACGAAGGCAATCTATGGAATATATCTTGAGCAAATTCATGAGTGAATCAGCAAAAAGACACGATGAAAACTCTAACTTGATCAAAGAAATCCGAGGAGATTTGCACGATGCTTTGCCATACGAACCAAGAGATCAATCAAAACTTTAGAAATTTAAATCGGGCAAATGATCTATTCCCCTTCAACATTATTCATCCCGATGATTTAAAGTCGGAAAAAGACAATGATGATAATGAGATCGATATAATACAATATTCGGGGGATGATAAAATTACACAAGGGTCGAATATACTTTCTGAAACAAGTCATGATAAAATCACTAAAACTTTTAGAACGGGATGTTTTGTCATGAACTTAAAAGTAAATATCGTGATTTGGACTTATTACGCAAACAAAATGCTATTCTATCTCATTATGAATTTATATGTGCCGTTTGGCATCCCGTTCGACCCTAAATTGTTTTATAAGGATGGGATTAAATTGAGGCAAGTCTAACATAATGACTTTTTTGAAAACAAAAGTGCTTGCCGGGAGATAACCCGGAATGTAATTTACAATTTTTATCGAGTCTATCTTCCCAGACTTTCTATACGGCATATCAAAACCCCATGGATATGGCGTATTAGCCTTCTGGACGTTATCCAGTCTTTATTTTCAACACAGTCTATACGGTGTATTCGAATACAGCGTATTCAAAACATGTATCAATACGGCGTATCCTGGGGAATGGATACGGCGTATCAACCTCCTGTATAGTTTTAGGTTTTTATTTCGAGTCTAACCAACAAATACACGAAAATAGAATTGCATTTGTTTTTTTGAGAATTTATACAGGAATTCGCTGTAAAGAAATCGACGAAGTTGGTGAAGTATCAATCATCTGGAATCCTATGTGTGATTGTAGTCATGCTGGAATACAAACACATTTACAACACACATCATTGCTCATAAACTCACATTAGAGAATCTACCGAGCAAATTTCAGGGGAGTTTCTCATTCTAATTCTTTTTAATTCTCGTATTTAATGTTTTATCTATACAATGAGGACATTATATAATTCAAGTGGGAGATGGAATTAAAATGTTTACTTGTCCTATTTTTCACACTAAAATGCTTAAACTATGCTCAAATTTAAAAAAATTTCAAGCATACTTTTGTGAAATTACTTGTTACATAACCCGTACACAATAACCCTTGTTAGATGTTGTGAAGATTTAACCCTATCTGTTTCTAAATGTTTACCCAAATTACACAAAAATATGAGTGTGCCGGTGATGCAGTAGACTTTAGAACTTGGCTTGGTATATCTATTTGAGACCGCAATAATGAGTACTATGGAGTAACTTGTTTAAATTGGTAAATTTTAGGATTACACCTAAATCGCCTTTACATGTTGCTTAATAACTAACTACACTGGTTAGTTAACCCCTGTATAAACCCTTTGTTTACTCTCACTTTAAGAGTAAGATATCCTTATAATAACCCGTAGAGCCAATCCTTGAGGAACTACACAAATTATTTGTTTCGTTGCACCTT
>BQNB010017953.1:2319-68506 GCA_026074375.1 Tanacetum coccineum
AGAGGAAGAAAGCCTTTGGTCGCGTTTTCAAAGATCGAAGAAGGAATCATTAAACAAGTCTCAAGATGATTCGGATGATGAATCAGAGTTGGAGGAATACCCACCATATGATTCTACACAGATCTCTTCGATTGGTGAAGGATTCTCTTTGGAAGATGATGATTTGGATTGCTATGACGGATATGATGCTCAGGTTTATAATCTATCTTGAAAATCGCAGGAATTTTGTGATAATTATGATATCCGTGTTGATAGTCGTGTTAGGAAGTAATTCCTTTTTGTTTAGTCATAAGTAGGGTATGCCCTCCTTATGTAGTGGTTTGGTTAGTAGCTATCTATGTTGCTTGTTAGTGCCTATGTAACGGGCTAGGTTGTAGGACTTCACCTATAACTTTTGTACTTAAAATATCTTTTTGGAATACATTTACCGGGGAAACCTTTTACCCAAAAAATACCCATAATCTTTCATGTTGGCTTCTAAACACCCTTTTAATTACCACTTGAACAAGAAGTTCTTAACTTTAACACTACAAACTACTAATTTTTTTATTTAAACTATAAAATGCAAACTTTATAAAACAAAGTAACTAAAAAATGATATAATTGTAAAAAGAGTTTTGTTATTCTAGTCTTTATTTTATAACCACTAGTAGTGAAGTATTGTCCAAGAAAAATATGTGTCTTTCCAATGGCCACGTCACGCTCTTCATATGCGTAAATTGTAAGCTAGAAATTGTAAGCTAAAAATGATCATTTTGACCCGGTTTTCAAAATCACCATTCTTAAAATTCAAGAAACGCCCATGCAGCTATGCTTGCCATCATTTAAAAGAGCAGTCATTTTAAAAAAAACACAAGAACATCTATTCCTGTATCATAACAACTGTAGAATTCAGATGGCACAACTCCTCTCTTCTTCACTGATATGAAAGTAAAGTCACTCTTTTATATGAAAAAGATGTTACAGAGAAGTACATATTATTCATTTAATATAAGGCACATATATAGAGCCTTTAAAGAAAGCTACGTGGGTCTGTGTGATCCTAAAAAACCTGACAAGTATGACCCACTCTCCTAGTACAATACCATAATGCTCGGTTAAATTATAATACCAATTCAAGCTATTAGTTATTCTCTAAAGCACATAAAACACAAAGACTTTGTTATATTAAAATTACTTCAACCATGTACCTGTTAGCCCTTGTTTAGTATATTATTGTAGTGGGCCAAGCCCAATAATCTAGATACGAGATTGGCCCACTACAATAATATACAAAACACGGGCTAAATGCATACGTGAGCCCTCTTATAAACGATTAACCCAAGACCAACAACAGTTGTTTGGCCAGGCTTAACCGGATTTGAGCGGGTTTATACGGATTTGAGCGTACTTGACCGGTTTCACTGGGTTTGAGCGAGTTTATCCGGGTTTGAGCGTGTTTGACCGGATTTGAGCCGTTTTGGCCGGATTTAACCGGGTTTGAGATGGTTTGACCCAGTTTTGGCCGGGTTTGACTCTATACCTACCAAAAGGTTGGTGTACTTTTGCATTAGTTAAAAATAGGTGATTGTGGGACTATGAAGGGCATGTTGTTTGAGTGGGTCAAAATGGGTCGAGTTGACCCACCAACAATGTCTTGTATTTTACACTTCTATAAACGATTAATACCTTAAAAGGGTCTTACAGAAACCATCACTAACATAATATTTCAGCTTGTGATTTTGGTGGTGGAAAAGCTAAAAAGTTGGCACTTGCAAAGTACCGCCAAGTAATTTGGCAATGAATAGTGATGAAAACTCAGTTCACTAACGAGGAGTTGAGACATCAGGGACGATGTCCACTCACTCCTGAAGAAATCGGACTGCTTTTGCAAGCTTTGGGCTTTAACAATGAAACACACCTTTATCTTGCATACTATAAGGTAACTTTTAATCCACCGTACCTTTAGCAAATCAAATAATCAAAGCCTCAACTTTGACATAATCTGCTTGCTTTATCCCTAAAACATAGGTATACGGCAGAGAAGCAAGAATTTCAGCACTGCGTAAACTATTTCAACTTATGGATGACAACAAAGGTATTGCATCTGACAAAGAACGGGCATAAGTTGAAGGAAAAGCGTTGTTATTAGTGGCTGTTGATTATTATTAGGGATGGCACCCGTAGGTAATGGGTGTCACACCCCGTCTAGGCGGAAACATGAGGCGTAACATCATGGATATTATCACAACACAATGGTTTCAACAATAGAGAGAACTAAATGAAATAGATAAACAAATGAGACACAATGTGTCATGACAATATCTAACACAAGATAAAGGAGTCTTGCATTACGATAGCAAAGTCATACCACAAGGAAACATACTCCAAAAGTCTAAACAATCAAATAACAACCAAGCATCAAACAATTCAAATGACATAAATAAAATCTCTAGGAGAATGACTTCGCATGCAAGCCTACGGTCTCACTAGCCACTCTTCCTAACTTCAACATCCTCAAGATGATTACCTGAAAATGATGCTTAAAACGTCAACACAAAGGTTGGTGAGAGTCATAGGTTTAAGACACGAAAACCAAAGCTTATAAACAATTATTGTGATTAATGCTAACATGGCAGGACAATTACTGTACTATCATACAAGCTAACATGCAAATGTAACCATAACGAGCATGTGAACGGAACGTGTCCCTCAATCCAACAAGTATCAACACTTGGGTATGAACGTTACCCCCGATCCATTAAAACCATCACTTCACATGAGTAGGAACGTTACCCCCGATTCAATATCATAACAAATGGGTAGGAACGTTACCCCCGATCCAAATACACATAATCATTTAGCACGTAACATACAATAGACAAGTAAAGTCCATACACTTTCAAAATAAAGACACATAATCACAGTAATTAGAACATTTCAAATCCATTTGCATCATTTCCATCCCAATTTAAAAGTGATTTGAAAAGAAGGACTATGAAACTCACCTGAATACTCAAACGCAGCTTCCAAATCTCAAAACGCAACTATACAAATAAATAAACATGGTTACATGCGACCAAGCTAAAAGCTCTAGTCAGTTGTAACCACCTATTGCATGGATGTCTAAGGTTTAGCTAACCATATGGGTCACCCGACCCATGCCCAACCTTAACCATCTCATTAACACTTTACACTAGCTACTTATAATTAAATCAGAATTGCAGAATTTTAATGTCTCTTTACGTACTCAAAACCCTTACTTAATGACCTTCATAATTTATACCAAAAATAACCCATGTTTATTTATGGGTATATTAACTACCTTGTGATTCCTAAATATTACTTACATGTGTAACTAACTCAAATAAAATCAAACTTCAAAACTGTCATAATTCGGATCTGATTGCACACCAAAATATATCACTCTAACTACCATACTTAGACATGCTTTCAGAGGCTAATTTTTACAGGATTATCAATAGACATATGGAACTTAACTACTGTAGAAGGGCTAAGCTTAATACCATTTTTAAGTATAGGTTTTACCCTCTCAAACATGAACTAATTCTGACCCGTATTTACTGTTTTTATAACTTTTAGTATAAAAATTATTTGAATGACTTTCCGACCTTAAAAACCTTTGAGGCCGGATTTTCTGGAAAGTAGACTCTTTTAGCTTATTCATAGACTCAAGAAACATGTCAATACACGTTTTTATCATCTAGATATCAGTCGTTGAACACCAAAAAATTCTGATTCAACCCTTCAAATCAAGTTTTATGCAAATCTACCATAAACAATTGCATGAACATGACCCTAATCAAGCCCTAATCACTCTAGCATCATTAAAAATCAATAATATTCTGTATTTTATGAACCCTAGAATACATCATCATAAGTTTTACATGATTTATTAAAGAGTTAAAATAAAAAAGATTATAGATTAAACCTTTTACTCGCGAATCCTTACGATCCTTCTCTTAAATTGTCTTCAAATTTTTTTTGATGGTTTCTCCTTGATGAATTTCGACCAAACACACCCAAGAGAGGGGAGGAAAAAGTGTTTTAGGGTTTAGGGATAAAAAATATATATAGGACTTTTTAATTATTGGTTTCCTTATACAATTAGGATTACTAAAAAAAAACTTTTTTTTCTTTTTTTTTCCTTTGACCGGCCCAAGATTAATAATATTTTTTTTATATACATATTTTTTTAATTATTATTTTTACATAATTATCTTCATTACCTTAAGTTTTCATAAAAACCTAAGCTAATTTGGGTAAACCTTTTTACATAAACGCTACTTACTAACTTTCTAAAAATAACTTTTCATTTCACAATTTACTTTCTATATTTAGAAAGTCCTCTTTAAATATTCAAATTTCACTCACTTCACTTATTACCAAAAGTCATGTGTATCATGCTTATGAAGCTCAGCAAGCTTTGTAACCCTAGTATTGACCTCTCCCAAGGTCATAGGTGCTATCTCAGGAACTGCCTTTGCCGGATCTACCCAAGTATCCCTAATACCATACCCAACCTCACTAATCCCCTGCCGTCTCGCGTCAGCATCCATAGCGCTGACAAACCCATAATCTATCCTTCGACCTCTGATAGGTCTAGCAGTAGAACTCTCCCCGATCTTATACCTGAGGCCTAGAGTAGATAAACACAACCTCTTATGAGGTGGCAGCTCAAACTCAGGAACATCATCCCTACGGTTAACAGGTGGTGGTATGTATAGAGATGGTGGTAGTGGAGGTGATAGTAATGCGGCAGTAACTGCATCAATAAGGGCTTGAGTGGAGGCTATCCCGACTGTCTGGATTTGGGTTGGACACCCAGATGATGGTAGTAATGGTGACGACATAGGTGGTGGTGATGAATGTGCAGGTGGGGCCTTACACCTAACAAGGCGCTCTCCTGCAGAGGGTGATGATAGTGAGATAGGTGGTGATGGTGATGGAGTAGTCATGGCTAAAAGTCTCTCAACCTCTGCCTCTGGTGGAAGGGATATAGAAGCCTGAAGCCGGACTATGATCCTAGCTCCAGTGGTAGACATGTCAGTAGAGGGTGGTGGTATAACAGGCTTTGTTTCCTCAGGTGAGGAAACAGGCTCAATAGTAGGTACAACAACAGCAGAGTCGACCGGAGCTAAGTGCTCCTCCTCTTCATCCTCCTCGTCCTCATTCTCGTCATCGGTGTCATCCCCAGATGAATCGCCGTCATCATCATCTCCATCATCTCCCCCATCCAAGGGATAGTCAACCGGACCATCCTCTGTCTTATCATCCTCATACTCCTCCGGATCCACCTCGGGATCAGACTCAGCAACATACCCTGGTGACTCAGTAGTAGGTGAATCAACCACAGGTAATGGCTGCTCCTCAGCCGAGAATACATGCTCATACTCCAATGGTATATACTCAGGGTACATAGGCTCTGGAACTTAGTCAGGATCATGTGCATGTATGAACATAGGCTCACGCTCATCCTCATCTTGTGGTACTGGTGGTGTCTGTGGCTCCTCAAGGCCTGGTATGTAATACGGTGATGGTGGGGCTACCGGCTGCATAGGGATTCCATCGTATCCATATACAATGACTCGCAGAATGCCTCCATCAGATATCTCCTCCTCGGCTCCCCAGAAGACTCTGCCTGGCTCGGAATCGGTGTAGACGAAAGTGTAGGTAACCGCAGATGATGCATAAGACATGACTACTGCAAAAAGCAAAAATAACTTATATAAGTATTAATTATAAGACTCTTATAGTAATATACGTAGTATAATTTATATACGCGTATATCAATCATGCAAGCACTTAGCAAATGTTCCCAAAATATAATACACCCCAAATCTTTAGTACTGACTCTCCAAAGAGTGACCCCCAATGTATCTTGGCACCTCGTGGCTTATTGACCTGAGAAACCATGCTTAAAACGTCAACATAAAGTTGGTGAAATTCATAGGTTTATGTAATTCAATAGTAGGACCGCAAGATTTCCAAGTGTATGATTAAGCAACAGATGCAAACATCATAAAAAGTAATTACGTTTTCCTAAGCTCATGACATCGAAGTCCGAAGTTTATGAATGCAATAAATTGCCAATATTTGCTCGTGAATGATGTTCTAACCTGCAACATCTAAAATCTGACATGGTATACGTTTGTTGTCCGCCAAACCGGCACAGTGAGCGCTACTCACCCAAACGGGGACGTCAATCTCAAATAGATCTATTTATAACATTCACGCTTACAATCTAGTAATTGACAGTTCATGATAATGGGCTCAGTGGGTTAGCGCTACTTAGGCAAACACGTAATCATAGTATAAAATGTACACTTGCGTCCAATTTGTAAAACAAAGCATGTTCTCACCCCAAAGATGTAAATCATTTAAATAATTGTAAAACATAGGGCTATGAACTCACCTTAGTGAATAGTTCTCTGAAAATGATAATTATATCCAAGAATGGAAATGAATCACACCGTCAATTACCTAAGTAAATACGGTCAGTCTTAGTCTACAGTTTAGGCTAACGACTCTTGTAAAAACTACAATAATTTGCTAATTATATATATACTGTTATCACTTGTGTGGTGGTGCACATGTTTATTGTATTTGTCTTGACTTGATGGCTCTTGGGAAAGTATACGATTACACACGTTCAAGTATATATGTATAAACGTTAATAATAAATATTCATATTTATTAAGTCGTGCTTTCATTTGTATAATATCCGATATATATTTTAACTTGTTCGAGACGTTTAAGTGTTTATAAAAATCACCTTTATTCATAAAATACCCTTAGGTTTCCTATATTTACAAAACAGCCCCTATGTTTATGAAAATAGCATAATTACAATTTTTAAACCCTTATGTTTCCATAATTACACTTTTTGTCCTTCATTCTTACAAGGATTTTACTTTAGGTACTTATACTTTCAAAACAGTCCTTTAAGTTTCAAAAGTGACCAAAATAGTTCCTACACTTTATAAAATCAGTTTTGGCAGTTTTAACCCTTAAGTTTACACTTTTAGTCCCCTAACTTGTAAAAATCGCATTTTAAGTCCAAATAAGTCCTAGCAAGTGGAATTTGGTTTTAATGGACTCCAAGAAGCCATATAAGCTAAGTCAGCTTATAAATAAGCTCGGATGAGCTTATTTTGGCTTATTGGGCCTTATTGGACCCGTTAAGGTCCAATAAGCAATTTAAAGGTCCAAATGAGTTTTCAAAGGCACATAAGCCCTCATTAAGTTTATTTAAACTTATTTAAAACTGTTAAGCTGAAAAATAAGCTCGGGTGAGCTTATTAGGGCTGTTGGGCCCATATTGGGACTCGCTAATGACAACCAAGTCCATTAAGGCTCGGTATGGTTTCTAAGGGTGTTCATTTGTACAACTAGGTTCCATAAGCCCTTTTAATCCATCAATAAGCTCAAGTGAGCTTAATATTAAGCCGTGATCCCTAACTAATGGACTGTTGGGCCTGTTGGGCCCAAATGCGGCTGTGTGGATTTAACGAGACCATTTAGTAGCCCGTTAAGCTCCTTAGGGTTTCTTCGGTTTCGTTGTGCTACTAGAAATCATTGTAAGCTCATTTAGCACTCGAAATGGTTGTGTTCGTCACATGCAAACATCTAGTAATGTCGTATACACTTTCCCAAGCCACAATATCGCGTTTACTTTAAAATTTTACGTATAGTTTCATGTATTTCGAGTGTAAAAGTTTGTTGTTCACGTTGGTGTTCACATTTGCATATAGACAAACACATTTAAGCCTTTGCTCGCCATTTAATCATGTTGTACATGTTTCTTAACACCACACAAGATAGATTATATGTATATATGTGTACGTGTGCCACGTATGGGTTGAACCATGCGTGTTCACACCCATGTAAACTCTTTATCACCTATTTCATGGCCTATACGACTAGATATCAAGGAAATAAGTATAATACGAAATGTACAAGTTTGACGCGACTTACAAAGGGTCCTAGTGACTTGGTTGACGAGTTTGGACGTGAAGAATGCTAACCCAAACGTGTACACTATCGAATAACCAACCCTAAGCTTCAAAACTCATACAATTTACCCGACCTTGGCTCGAGTATTCCTCTTACGTCCTTGTTATGAAGACCCTAGTATTATTGAAGGTTTGAATGAATTGTGTAGGTGTTTGTTTGCGGTTTGTGACCCGAAATAAGTGAGACAAGGATGGTTTGCTTGAGAGAGTGTGTTTAATGTGTTTAAGAGTTTCAAGAAGTGTCATATGTTAAGTGTAGATGGGCATTTATAGGCTCATGAGCTAGTTGGTTTACCTAGTCCCAATCAAACCAAACCGTGCCCTAATCTTGGAGGTTTTGTGGTTTTAGTTAGCCTCACATTGTATTTTGCTAAACCACCTAAGTACACCTCTTAATTACCATATTTTGGTACAAGATTTACCTAAGATTTGAAAATCTTATGATGTATATATGTTGTTGTGTTGCCGCGGGTATCCAAGAGAGAAAGAGAGCACATTTTGCCATTATCCATTGTGTAATAGACTAGTTAGGGACATTAAGTACAATTCTTAATTAAACCTTGATGTACAAGTACTTTGTGTAAGATTTTTAAGGATTTCTAGTTGCTTTTGTCCCCACATTCGGCCTTAGTGGGTTATTAACACAAGATTTGATTAAATTTTGTGTTTAAGGTTTAAAAGTGGGTATTGGTTTGAGTCTAGGTAAGTCTAGGTATTTCTGGGGTGTGTCTAAATGTATTTTATTGCGAAACGTAAACCTTTTACGTGTCCAATAAAATTTAAAATACGCAGAGTCATTAATTAACTTCTTAATAACTATATAACGCTTGATTGATGTAAACCTTTATTTATTTGGTGACCGTTTGCATTGTATGATTATTTATAGTCTACGCGATTTAGCTTAAAAGTTGAATTAAAAGTAAACGCGTATCGAACTAAAATAAATAGTGACGAATAATAGGAGTCATAAAATGACCTGAAATTGAGAAATGTTACATAAGTACGGTTAGCAAACTCGGTTCATCAAGTCCATGAAAACCGCTGGTGCATTGGTTAAACGAAAAGGCATAACCGTAGACTTAAAATGTCCGTATCTCGTTTGAAATGCGATCTTTGGAATGGCATCCTCATTCACTTGTAGCTGATGATAACCTGAGCGAAAATCTATCTTTAAGAAAGGACACGCTCCTTGTAACTGATCAAACAAGTCATAAATCCTAGGGAGTGGATAACGGTTTTTAACATTTAATTTGTTTATCTCCCTATGATCAATACACATGCGAAAAGAACCATCCTTCTTCTTCATGAATAACATGGGTGCTCCCCAAGGAAAATGACTAGGTCATATGAAACCCTTGTCTTCCAACTCTTGAAGTTGTTCAGAAAATTCTTGCATTTCCGAGGGTGCTAGACGATATGGAGACTTCGCGACCGGCGTCGCTCCAGGAACTAGGTCTATACAGAACTTAACTTGTTGCTGTGGTGGAAGCCCCAACAAGTCTTTCGGAAACACATCAGTAAAATCTCGCTCCACAGGTATATCACTTATCCTAGGTTCATCTATCTTAGAGTTCATTAGGGCTTTGGCGGCTCCTAAAGTACGTTCCCCTTGAACTCGAAGTATCTCTTCACCTTCCAATGGTATCCTAACCACCTTCTCATGACATACTATCACAAACTTCCTCTTGTACAACCAGTCCATTTCTACAATCACATCAAAGCTTCCATGACTCAACGGTATCAACGAACTCCAAGGGTTACGAACAATCGAATAGGATAACAAACGAATATCAAGTCAATGGCTAGAATGCATATAGGAGATTCCACATATGCAAATAGACGTGGATCAAATGACATAAGAATCCTTTGAAAGAAAGGATATGTATATGTACCGAGTGAACATGCGAACGAAAAAAATCAACAGGCGTACCACGACAAAAGAACACAAAAAATCAATACGAAAGACGGAAATTCTTATACCAATTATCGACTTCACTCGAAAGACCAAATTATATAATGTTTTTATAAAAATCAATTTAAAATAAAGAAGTCAATTAAAAATCATTTTAAAAAATAAATAAAATTGTCTTAAATGTAATCTTTATAAAATTCATTCTGGTTGTCATAAAAATCAAGAGATGGCTATCTAATGGTATATCGTACCTTACCACTATGAATCACTTTAAACCTGCATTTTATAATAAAATAAAATTTATTTATCCACTCAACAATTTTCATATCCTATTGCATAGGCCATTTAAACATATTCTATTTACAAAGATCATTTTAAACACAATTTTTCACAAACACTAACACAATACTTCAGAAGGGCTTTTATAATTAGACATCAATTATAAAATATGTTACTCAAACAAAGGACACCATAACACCAAAAGGGATCGTAAAACACCCTATAGACTCTAACACAATTCTATTGTTTAAAAACGAAAGAAAATACTAGAAACCATATACTTAAAGTAAAATCAAACGAACTCGTACAAGAAAACTCATGCAAGACGTTACGTACCCAAAAGAAAACGTAAGGTCTTATCCAAAATAACGATCAACAGAGCAAATCTAAAAGCATCGATACTAACACGTCGCCAACAGGTTACGAAAACCAAGGGATATACAACCAAGGGAGTAATGATCCACACTAATATGTTAGGAACAATTAGTGCTTGAAAGAAACGTTTAATACTCATACGAGTAGTCAATGCAACAAAAGAACTAACGAAGCGCGCCTATATCCGAAAGAGCATATCTGAACAACCAATATACATCAAAACGTCGAATAGGAAAAATCAGGTATCCTTACTAACACAGTTCGATGAAGGGATGCTAAGCTTAGACTTAGGAAATCCGAACAAACAACCGAGCAAACAAGCAACCTCTATAATAGTAATACTAGGTATCCATAAATACTAGATAGAAGGGAAAACTTACTATCTATACAACTTAACTTAACATATTCTCCAATTTGGGTAAGAGAATAATTCTCTACCCATACCACCATCCTTATCATGAATACACATATAAAAAAACATATTACACTAACACCTTACAACCAAACAAAAATAAAAGCAATCATGGTCACAAGTCTACGTGTGTGATGCCTTTATAATTATGTTGGCCACCATAATTATAAGTGCCTCCTTTCACACGTGTACTTACTTCCAAGACAAGATTACCCAAATCAGTCATAATTTACATATAAGCACATATACCATATTGCATATCTTAAACCACTCCAACTTAACACATAAAGGATGCTCCATCAAATAACTACTTACTTATATCAAAATAAAATCGAAATGACATAAAGGAACAAAAGTCTCGCAACGACTTCTAAAATACAAAATATCCGAAAGAAATAATCAATAACAACATGCCGAGGTAAAGGACGGAATAAACTTATGTTGGGCCTCGCTTGGGTATGACTTTGCATCCACAAGAATCACCCAACTCCGCGGGTCCAGCCTTACTACGCGCATCCGACAAACGATCAACTATCCTATCTCCTTCGGTTCCACAAGTCGGTTCACAAAAGGCTCCTTATAACGCTTAAGTCCAGTTGGGAAAACGGTTCCCCAATGAGACTTCTTACGGGTGGGGGGAAAAGATAGCTAAAATACTAAGAAAGTAATACATATCATATCAGATAATGGTAGGCAAAATAATTAAAATGACAACTTAGCAAAATACGAGATATATAAGCTATGAAAAAATAGAAGGGAAGCATAGCAATTATAGCATTAAACACTTAAGCCCTAAATGCATCTACATGAAGGACCCCTAGGTTATAGTCTAGGCTCAACCACCTACTTCTCTATAACCATTGGCTCTGATACCAATCTGTCTCACCCGCCAAGGCAGAAATGCGAGGCGCAACGAGAAAAGGAATCATCACAACATATTGGCGTCTATATAGAGAACTAAAACATGCATAAAATACAAGGTATAGACAAGCAGAGTCATGAAAATACCCAAACACATCAACAAAATCCAAAAGGCGTCTGACATTAAAATGAAGAAAGTTCATGCCAACGTCATGACACGCAAACATTCATACATCCTAACAAAGCAAAACAATTAACATTCATCATCTGAAATAAATAAAAAAATCTAGATAACTAAACTTCGCCAGCTGCCTACGGTCCATCTAGCCACTTTTCCTAACTTTAATCTCATCCTACTGAATACCTGAAAATGATGCTTATACGTCAACACAATGGTTGGTGAGAAACATGGGTTTTCAAACACACATACTTAATCTATTTCCAAAATCATTAACCGAATTACTATGATTATAAAACAATACTTTTGCATGACAATTATGCTAACTAACTTACACGCTAACATGCACTTCAATCCAAATCAAATCAATCAAACACCAACTGACGACCTCAATTGCCCTTGGATCAATTCAAGTCCTTTTACCCTCTAGCTCAGACCGGAGATACTCGCAGGTAACCCTCCTGACTAGGTAACATCTCAAAATCACATTACATAACCAATTCTCATTCTCTCTAGCTCAGACCGGAGATACCCGCAAGTAACCCTCCTGACTAGGCAACATCTCAAAATCACATCACATAACATGTAGCACATAACGCACATTAGTCACATAATAGTCCATGCATTTACACTAACACATAATCACAGCAATTTAAAACTCTTTTCAATACTTGCATCATTTCCATCCCAAGTTTAAAACGTAGTAAAAAGTGGGACTATGTAACTCACCTGAATGCTCAAAACGCAGCTTTAATTCTTATCACGTAACTATACAAATAAATAAACACGGTTACACGCGACCAAGATAAAAGCTCTAGTCCATGTAACACACATATGATGGATGTCTAAGGGTTTGATTAACCATCATGGGTCACCCCTACACCATGCCCAACCTTAACCACTTCATTAACACATTACACTAGTCAACAACAATTTATTCAAAAATACATAATTTTAGTGTATCATTATCAACTTAAAAACCATACTTGCTAACCTTAATAAATTATACCAAAAATTAACTAAGTTCATTTATGAGTTTACTAACTACCTTGTGATTCTCAAGTACCCATTACATGTGCAACTATCCGAAATAAAATCCAACTCCAAAACTGTCCCAATTCGGATCAGATTGCGCACTAAAAATTATGGCACTAAATACCCTACTTTGACACACAATCAGAAGCTCTACTTTTAGGGTTTCTTTATATACATATTGAACTTTACCCCTGTTGATTGGCTAACCTTAATTCCACTTTTAAGTTAGGTTTTTACCTTCCCAAACATAACCTAATTCTGAACCGTATTTACTGTTTTGACAACGTTTCTTGTTTCGACCAATTGACTAACTTACCTAACTCAAAATCATTCGAGGCCAGACTTTTTGGAAAATAGACTCTCTGAACTACAATTTAGGCTCTTGAATCATATCAAAACACGCTTCTAACATCTAATTATCATTAGTTCAACACAGACCTAATTCTGCAAAACCCTAAATCAAGATCTAACATGCAACATGCATGATCATAACCCTAAACTAACCCTAATCATCATTTCATCATTAAAGCTCATATATAATCTGTATTTTATGTAAACCCTAGATCCAACATAATTCTTGTTACATGATTGCATAATTCTAACTAAGTTAAGCATACTTACCTCTTGATTACTTGATCCTAACACCGATTCTTGGTTACTTCTTGATCAAGATTCTTGGTTCCTTGTTCTTAGGGAGGGGAAGTCGACATAAGGGTTTTAGGGGGCTGCATTATGTCGTTCTAGGGATGTATTTGGCTTAGGGATACCTAATCTAAATAACTAGCATCATAATTGTAGTCAAACTCCTCTAGATAATACAAAAATCCATTTTTCTCTTATCCTTTTATCCCTAGCCGATTTATATATATATCATATATTTATTTATTTTTTTCATTAAATTATTATTTACATTATAATTTACATTACATTAAATTTCCACAAAAATATACGCTAATTTGGGTAAACCTTTTTACATAAACTCTACTTACTAAACATTCTAAAGATAACTTTTCATTTCACATTTCACTTTCCATTTTTGGAAAGTTTGCTACAAACTTCTATATTTCACCTACTTAACTTATCTCCAACATAATACATTTCCCATAAGCACTTAACACAAAATCATCTAACTATTGACGTAGCATTGCATGCAATACGCCTTTGCTTTACATTATCACTATAAGTGAACAAATGGAATACTCATCACCAAACACAAATGCACTCAAAATGAGATGATCATACACCTCAAAATGATATCATTCACCTATTTAAACCACTTAGCACACATATATTACACATAGCACACAAGAATCACACAAAATGAACTCTTAGCCATTTCTAAAGGCGTCACTAACCTGATTAAATCACGGATGTTACAAGGTGGATGTCGTTCGGATTATGCAACGCTCCACAACTTTTCAAAGATGCATGACGACAATATTTCATGACATGGTAGAAGATTTCATGGAAGTTTTTATGGATGATTTCTCGGTATTCCATAATTCCTTTGACTAATGTCTTAATAATTTAGATAAAATGCTCGGTTGATGTGAAGAGACCAACCTTGTACTAAATTAGGAAAAATGCCATTTTATGGTAAAAGAAGGTATTGTTTTGGGGCACAAAATATTTGGGAAAGGGATCGAAGTTGACAAAACTAAATTCGATGTAATTGCCAAATTACCTTATCCCATAAATGTAAAGGGCGTTAGAAGTTTCTTGGGGCACGCTGGGTTTTATCGCAGATTCATATAAGATTTTTCCTTGATTTCCAAACAAATGACCCATCTTTTAAGGAAAGACGCTAGATTTGATTTTTATAAAGATTGTAAAAAAGCATTTAATAAGCTAAAAGAAAGATTGACCATAGCACCTATCATAATATCTCCCGACTGGAGTATACCTTTTGAGTTAATGTGCGACGCCAATGATTTTCTAGTAGGAGCAGTCTTGGGACAAAGAATAGACGAGAAGTTTAAACCTATCTATTATGCTAGTAAAACCTTAAACGATGCCCAAGCACATTACACCACCACCGAAAAGGAACTTCTAGCAGTTGTCTTCTCCTTTGACAAATTCCGCCCTTACCTTATTTTATCAAAAACTGTAGTTTACACTGATCATTCTGCTTTACAGTATTTGTTTAGCAAACAAGATGCCAAACCAAGGCTTATCAGATGGGTTCTGCTTCTTTAAGGATTCAATATCGAGACAAAAGATAAAAAAGGGGCAGAAAACTTGGCTGTTGATCACCTATCAAGACTCGAGAATCCAAATATAGGGGAATTAGCCGAAGAAGAAATCGAAGACAAATTTCCCGATAAGCATTTGATGATATTAAAAACCAAGCTAAATGACAAAGAACCATGCTATGCAGATTATGTCAAATACATTGTCGGAAAAGTGGTACCTCCAGAATAGACACCAGAAAGGAAACAACGGTTATTCTCTCAAGTAAAGAATTATTTTTGGGACGAACCATATAAAATTTAGATTATGTCCGGACAATGTAATGAGATGATGTGTCGCTGGAAGTGAAAACCTCGAAATATTGGCACACTGCCATTCTGGTCCAACCGGAGGACATCATAGTGCTTTAGTTACAGGTAGAAAAGTTTACGAAGCAGGATTCTATTGGCCTAGTATCTTTAGAGATGCTAAAGACTATGTAATAAAGTGTGACGCATGTCAAAAATCGGGGAACATTTCATCGCGAAATGAGATGCCTCAAAACATTATTCAAGTATGTGAGGTCTTCGACATTTGGGGACTAGACTTTATGGGATAATTTCTTGATTCGAGGGGTAACAAGTATATCCTAGTTGCGGTAGATTACGTGTCTAAATGGGTTGAAACTCAAGCTCTACCTACAAATGATGCTCGTGTATTGGTAAAATTCTTAAAAGTGCTGTTTGCCAGATTCGGGGTTCCTAAAGCCTTAATCAGTGACAGGGGAATATATTTTTGTAACTCCCAACTTGAAAAAGCTTTGCTTAGATACGGGGTGACTCATAGAATATCAACAACATACCACCCTCAGACTAATGGCCAAACCCAAGTCACCAACAGAGCTATCAAATGTATTTTGGAAAGATCGGTTAGATATAACCTAAAGATTGGTCTGAAAAACTCAACGATGCATTATGGGCCTTCAGAACCGCCTACAAAACACCGACAAGATGTACCCCATTTAGGATGGTTTATGGAAAAGCTTGCCATCTACCAGTTGAGATTGAACATAAAGCATACTAGGCTCTTAAACAGTGCAATATGGATCTCACGACAGCTGCAAATCATTGTTTCATGGAGCTTAACGAATTAATGGAGTTACGAGATGAAGCATATGAAAATACTCAGATCTACAAGGAAAGAACTAAGAAATGGCACGAATCTAGGCTCCGCGGAAAGGATTTTAAGAATGGAGAAAAAGTCTTGTTATTTAACTCCTGCTTAAAGTTACACCTAGGGAAACTCAAGTCGAAATGGACCGGTCCTTTCATAGTAAAAATCATGTACCCTTATGGAGCAGTCAAAATCACCAACAACGATGGTTCAGCCTTTAAGGTCAACGGACATAGATTAAAAAAATACCACGATAGAAATTTCAACACAGATGATAACGAATTCATAGAGCTCGACACGTAAGAAGAGTGTTGAAGAGGAAAAAGGTCAAACTTAAAGACCAGCTGAAACAAAAGTGCTTCCCGGGAGACAACCCGGTCATTTTAATTGTTTGTAGCATTTTAATTGTTTGTTGCACGAGTCTGTCTTCCTAGACACTCTATACGGCGTATCAAACCCCTCTAGATACGACGTATAGAGACGTCTGGACGTTATCAGTTTTTAAAACTTAATATTTAATTTCTAGTAATTTATTTGTTTTTACAGGACCCATACGACGTATCCTATGGTTTGGGATACGGCGTATTGATCCATGTACAGTTGTGTATTTAATTGTTTTCTTGTACCATTGTAGCGAGATATAAATTGCACTTGTCTATAAATCCTTTATGCAGGACCTTGCTGAAACTATGATATGGTATATTCTGAAAAGGACATGTGTTGAACTCATCGAGGCATGCTGAAGCCCTAGTCAACACACTTTTTGCTCAATAACTCATCTTGGAGAATTATCACGAGCAAAGCATCAAGGAGTTTTCCGTTCTAATTCTATTTCCTTTATTATTTTAATTGTTTTATCTATACAACGAGGACGTTGTATAATTTAAGTGGGGGGTGGAGAATTAGAACGTACTTGTCTTCTTTTTTACAAAATAACATGCAATGTGCTTAAAAACGATCAAAATTTGAAAAAAATTCGGCATGACTTTTGTAAAAATTACTAGTTTATATTACCTAAAAAAAAGCCGCAAATAAAACAAACTTTTCACTAAATTAAAGAACCCTTGATACATATTGTGAGAATTAAGCCTATTCCGTTTCCAACTGTCTACTAAAATTCCATAAAATTATAAGTGTGCCGGTGATGTAGTAGACTTTAGAACTTGGCCTGGCATATCACTCGAGACCGCCATGATTAGTACTATGGATCTAGATGGAAGAACATGTTCAACTGATAAATTTCTAGGATTTAACCAAATAGCATACATGTCGTAATATTAACTATCTACACTGGTTAGTTAACTCCCGTGTAACCCTTGATTACTCTTATTTTTAGAGTAAAATCCCCTAAGACAACCTTTTACCATACCTTTCTTTTCTTACACCATATTATATTTTTCGTATTACAACCTTTTGGTACCTTAGCCACTGGTAGATAAGCCTATTTTACTAATGTTTGATAGGTTGCATTCATGTAAAGACTTGTATTCCTGTGTTAAAGTGAAATTTTTTTCTATCCTCTGAATGGTGGGAAATTGTACAATGCAATGGGAAAAATATGTAGCTCGTAAGTTTCGCTACTTTCGCGATTATGAATCATGTCCAAAGAAGAAGTGTTACAAGGAAAAGATTATCCGGACGAATTATGATAGTGAAGACGGTGGAATTAAACCGAGATTTATGATGTATTACAAAAAAAATGAGAAGAAAGAAATATAGTCGGTTCAAAAGAAGTTTATACCAAAGGAATCACTTGGAAGGATCGATTATTCGTTGGTACGTTACAAAATCAACGATGTAAAGTCTTGTAAAAAAAGTATGTAAAGAGCGGGATGTAAGGGAAGTTGACCGTTATGGGAATGCCAACTTAGGTTATCTTTGTCATTTATGTGATCGAGGCGTTTGTCTATATGTTTGAGTCTTTGTCATAAAACGGTCGGGGAAAGTTACTAGCAAACGTACCTTATTTGTTGGCTTAATCTATTTGTTTCATAAATTTTGTTTAACACCCATTTTACTTCCCTTTCCTAGCAACTAACATTAGTGTCTACTCGAACGAGGACTTGTTCGAGCATGCATGTCTATTTCGTTGTTATGGCCATGTATGCATGTCTCAGCTGCCTTGTTGGATGACGACTTTCGATGAAAGTTAGAAGCTCCCTGCCTTATTTTGTTCTTCATCCTAACCGCTAGTTAAATACGAACAGGGATGTGATTAGATTGTATATGTTTATTCTGTCATTATGGTCGTGTATGTACGATACAGCTGCCTTGTTGGTGTGGTACTTATGGTGAAAGACTGTTGAATGATCAACCCTAAGAGTTCTTAACCTAATTTATCTTTTGACCTGTTTCTCCTTAGCTTTATCAGTGGACATGTGTATCCTTGCCAAGCCTATGATACGCAGCTAATCACGACCGAGCAATTAAGCGTACCAATCAAATGTTGCACCTTAGATTAGTCGAGTGATCTGAGTGTTTTCATTTCCATATTTCGTGAGGAGCTTGGTTATGTACATGTGATTAGGACAAAACGATGCTTAAATGGAAAATCCTCGACTTCGGTTGGGACACAATTTCATAAACTAAAACCTTTTCTACAGTCTACTTGAGGACAAGTAGGATACAAGTAGGGGATATTTGATGACATCAAATAATGTCATTTTATTATATCATTTATTCCATCTGTTTTGCCTACTTTTATATGATTATTGCATTATTTGGTACTTAATTGCTTTAAAGTTGATAAATGCAGTAATTCAGGAGTGTTTTGTGAAGACATGCTAAAAGGCGCATAATTTGGAGCTAAAACAAAGATATTTGAAGATTACTAATTTCTGACCAATACGCCGTATCCAACAAAGGAGATATGGCGTATCAGCGCCAAGACTTCACAAGAAAACGCGTTTGACCAATTCCCAATACGGCGTATCCTTTCTGTCTGCATACGCCGTATCCATGACGATAACTATTTGAAGATGCAGTAATCAAGTAATTTAGGAATGATATCACTGATTGATTATGAACGTAGCGCGCACTCCAAGGAATCCAGCCCAATACGCCGTATCAACCTTGCCAGATACGACGTATCGAATCTTTTTCAGACACTATAAATAGAAGACTCAAAAATGAGTTTTCAGAGTGCAATATCATATTCTTTATACCATACTCACTAAAGACGAATTTTATAAGAGAAGATCAGCCACCGCGGTCAAGCATTGATCACGAATCCATAGAAGACATCAAGTAATTTTTACTCTCTTAATCGTTCAATTTTCATTGTTTGATTACGCTTGTATAATTACAATGGTTCTGGGCTAATACCCTAGGTATTAGACATGTTTATTGTTAATATAATGTTTTGTTTGTCTTTATATTGGTGTTTTTTTTTTCCTTATTCGTTGTATGTTGATTATGTTTATCACTTCTACCCGTTTCATGTGCTATAATATATGGTTTTTCCTATCATTCAACTGGGTCTAGTACTACATATTTAATGCGCTGCAACTTCGGTGTTGTTTGGGCGTAGGCTAAGAGTCCGGGATGGAAACATATAATGCTTATTCATATAACTAGAATAATAGGATCACCAATAGAAAGCCCTGTTTTGATCTATGGTTAAGTGGATAGGTAGACTAAGCCGGTGACTTAGGATGTAACACCCCCAAATTGGGTCGCAGCGGAATATGGGTTGGGGGTGGTACTCATAGATCAATAAAGAAGATAATATAAGAACGACCCACAAAGTTGTTTAAAAACTGATACATTGGATTTAACAAAGCGTTTGTTACAAAAGCCCAAAGCTTTACTTGTTCATTGTTATCCAAAATACAAAGATACTAGTTCATAAAAAATATCCCAAAATGAAATGCAACCAAATCTTCACGCACGTGACATCCAAAATATAAACACCATTGTATCCTATGCACCTTGTGCTTTCTGACCTCCTGAAAAAAAACATTGCTTTAAATGTCAACATAATAGTTGAGTGAATTCATCGGTTGTAACAAGTATAATGTAGGACCACAAGAAAAAAATCTAAAAATTTTCAGATTACATTCATACGCCGTTTAAATTCAACAGATTTTTGCTTCAATCTTGTACATGCGTCCAATCATATCAAGAGCAAACCATCTGAATTAAAAAAATGGGTACGTGATATTGGATAAAAAAACCCAACCCATGCTTGTCTTTTACAATTAAAAAAGATAGAAATGTGATAACAATCAATAAATTATTCTGTATTTGTTTGTTTCATGTAATTTTGCTTGTGGTTTTCATATAATTTTGTTTTCAAACAAGAAATTATTTTACGTCTTGTATTTTGACCTTGTCATTCTTTGTTCATATCAAACATTGGAATACATTTGCTTTCTATCAGAACATTCCCTTTGTAACTCATTCCATTCTCAATTATGATTCCATTCTATATCATTCACTCGTATCAGAACATCCCCTAATATTTTAACACCAACACACCAAAAAACCCCTCTTATCATAACACCTATAACACCATTTTTTTACCCACTTTTTCTTTTTAATTTCTTTCTATTTTTTCAAATAAACTATTTTTTCATTTATTAAATTAAAATACAATTATAGTAAAAACTAAAAAAAACAAAACGAAAAACAAAAAGAAAACCCCACATGTGCCTTCTTTTTTATCGTCATGTATGGGTCGGGCATAAAATGTATATACTGTATATTTATAAAATAAAACCCCATTTGAGCCTTCTTCTTCATCACGACAGACCCTGAACAATAAACACACACCAAAATCACACACAGTAAAACGCGCGCACACACACACACATACACCCACCAAAACCCATTTAAAACAGAAAAAAAAGAAAAAAGAAAAAGAAAACACACGTTGGAAAAATGTTTGTGGAAAATATGAGTTTTCACTAACTTTGGACATAGATAATTATTAAGTTTAAGGCGCCATGATATGTCCAAAACGGAGATAGTGTTATGTGATATCGAGTCTTGAAGAAGGGTAGTTGGAATGGAGTTGGAAAATAACGGTCAATTATACTTTGAATGACAATTGATGGTGTCATCAATTGTACTAATCAGGTTTTAGAGCAAGGTTAATGCATGGTCAAATGTAACGGCGACATTAATTTTTTTTCATGACTCATTAGTAAGATTAACTATATGTTAATTAATATGACCGTTTTCTTCACCTCCTCTCCCTATAAATTGAGAGTTAGTCTTTCATTTCTCACACACCAAAAACACACAACTCTCTTAGCATTCTCACAAGAAACCTAGTAGAATTTCGGGCAATTTGTCAATTCCGGCAGTACTTCTGCTCCGGCCGTTGTACCCTGGGAAACAACCGTGATTATTGTACACGAAATTGTTTTAAGAGAAGCGTGTCCAACATGTGCCTCGGTCATCTTCGTTTATTGTTTCAGGGTGGATTGTGTTCAGATTCGTCATATACTCTTCACAGCAAATTAGTGGATTCTGTTTAGATTCGTCATATACTCTTCATAGCAAATTGTAAGTTTTTCTTCTTGATATTATAATTTTAAATTATATATAAACGGTGTACTATTTCCAACAACACATTACAACGCCGTTGGCCATATGTCGAGGCCGGTGTGGTAACGCCCCATAACACCTGTCCACCTAAGCATAACACCTAGTGGGGCGTTATGGCACTGAGTGCTCTTAGCGTTAAAAACGGTGAAAATCTTAACTAGAGTCAAACTAATTGCAAATATGCATTTTTCAAGTCAACCACTATGAATTTGTACAGAGAACAAATTAAAGTAATCTAAATAACAATAATACTAATGTAGTTTTCATTAACACATCTAAGTAGAAAAAAACAATAATTAGTTGATCCGCTTACAAACTTATATGAAGACGTTAATTAGTGAATGTCATGTTTGTTAGCATCTTTAAAAACTACTGCTTGTCTTTTTGGGATGCATAAAATAATCTTAAACTTTTTTAAATATAGCTTTTATCATTTCTAATATAAACCAAAGACTATGTTTAAAGGAATTTAATTGAATACTAGCAAGGAGCTATAAAAGAAGGTTACAGATATTTTATACAAGCTAATATTAAGTTATTAATCAAATCAATCCAAATGAAACAGGTCTTTTTCCTTCTATAATAAATCTAAAAATGTGTTAGAATTCTAGTCGAGTCCATAAAGATGTCCGTACGAGGTAGCATCGAGTCAAAACAAATTTTATTACGATATCTCTATAAAACCCATGTTGTTGATTGTACTACCAAAGACTATATATGGTATGCTTGGTACGGATTGGTTTAGAGATTTTTGAAACATTCAGCGTGTAATGTTTAGAACGAAAAGCCTGTATGGCTAAGAGCTTTAAGTATTATAATTTTCTTTTAACGTTTATGCTTCATGAAGAAGTACTTTGTAAGGCAAATGAAACAAGCAACTAAGAGTGTGGTTGTTTCATTAAGATGTTTTAGGTTTGAATGTGACTACTATATCATACTGGTAAGAGGTGGTCATAATGTCTGAATCTGAATAAAATAGTGTTGTTTGTTTTTTGTAATTGTCTGAATGGTTTTAATCGTCCGTTTTTTACGTATATGCTCACAAACACATGATTGCAGTTCACCCATGTCAACAAAAGTGTCATGCTTATCATTTCAATTACTTGTTTCACGAAAACAAGCTCGGTTTCTAATCGAAAGAACCCGAAAATTCAACCCAACATTATTTGTAGACCAAATTATAATACCAAAATTTATATAATCATTTTAGCCTACAAAATATTTTTTATTATAAATTTAGAATAGTTAATAAATCATTAAATTAATTATTTAATACATATATACAATACAAAAGCTATATAAGAAAAAAGTAGTTGCTATCAAGTTAAACAAGACTGTGCATATTATAAAATAATTAATTAAACATAGTCCTCACTCCTCTATATACATTTGATCTATATAGCTGTTTGGAGTTTTGAGCTTGAAGCAAAGTAAAACAAGAATCCCATGATTTTATTTTGATTGAGCCCATACAAAGTAAAAGATATTTAAAAAAATTTGCTAGTACTTTGACTCTTTGAGATAATATACAATGAGATGAGATTAATGTAGATTCAATATTTATTAAAGATCCAATGAACCAATCATACCCACTTATTTTTTTATTAAATTAAAAAAAACTCACTTTCCATCTCTTTTTTAAATTTAAATTATCTTGAAAACGGTAAATCGTCAAACGACAAAAAATACACAATCGCGACGAGAATTAAATCATCTTTCTATAGAGGGGCACTTTGATATACTTTCGAAGAACTTTTTTTTAATTTTTTTTTCAATCATGTCTGAAAAAATCACATATGATTTGTATCAGAATCACATGTAATTTAATAAAATCACATATGATTTGTGATACAAATCACATGTGATTCTTTGATTTTCCAGAATCACATGTGATATTTCTAAACGTGACTGAAAAATAAAATTAAAAAAAAAATTTCGTCGAAAGTATATCTAAGTGCCCCTCTATAAAAAGATGATTTAATTCTCGTTGCGATGATATGTTTCATTTTACGTAACGATTAACGGTTTGTGAGATATTTAATTTAAAAAAAAAGTGAAAATTGAGTTTTATTTGATTTGATGAAAAAAAATAAAGGGTTGGGATTGAATGTTTGGATCTATGATAAAAAAAGAATCTTTATTAAACTTTTGCCAATATACAATATATTAACCGTACCAATGTATAACAAATTCTAGCTCCTCCCGACACATTCACGTGCCCATTGTCCTTTTTTTTAACCTTTTTCATCGTCTTTTTCATAAAAGCCCTGCAACTTTTTCATACAAAAACTACACCAACAAACAACATTAAAAAATCAAAAAAAAAATGAATAAACGAGTGTAGAAAATCCATGCAGTCTAAAGTGATGAAGCGGGTAGAAGATGTAAGAGGCATTCAGATTACTTACGCACCTCTTACTGAGTAAGATCTTTCTAGCTCTGACCGCGTCTGACTAAGAAGAGAAAAACAAACAGCTTTGATGTCTGAGTGCGTCTGACTCTATAAGAGTAAGAGGTCGTTCAAATGTTTTTTGTAAAAACAAACTATCACCTAAGTTTTTGCAAAGAAAAAAGAATAAGTACCAAGTGTACAATGATTTTTGACACCTTTTAACTAGTAACGTGTGTATTAGTCTTTTGTACAACAAATTAAGGGGGTGCTTGGTTAGTATTAAGTAATGGGAAAAGGAATAGTAATGGGAATAGTAAGGAATATAATAATTATTATAATTATAATTGATGATGCTTGGTCTAAAAAACTATATTAATTTTCAAAAGTTGACTTGCTTTTTTTTAACCATATTAACGTACTTAATAATATATTGCTAATAATAAATTGAAAACAAAAGACCAAAATATTATCATAGGCATATGATACCTATAAGTTTTTTAGATTCAATGTAAATTTTATTCAACACAATAGTAATTGTGATCATAACTTCTGTGTAATTAAAGAAAGATAAATGACGTAAAGAAGTTATAGTTGATACGAATTATGAGATTAATAGAAGTTATAATATGGAAGAGTGGGGGAGAAAATTAAGGAAGGTAATTTTTTTGAAAATATAAGCATTATAGGGTCATTACCCTCAAAATTGAAAGGAATGGTGGATTGCTTAGTAGTGGGTAATGGTCCATTGCATTATAACAAATAAACCACCATCAATCATTATCTTTGTTATTCCTTATCTCATGATACCCTTAATCAAGCATGCCTTAAGTTTATCTATTAATTACTAAATGTGGATCAGAATATTATTTTTAATCCGTTTTTGTTAGTTTTATTTAAAGTTCAATTGGAACTATTAATTACTAAACGACTTGATTTGAACGCTTGAATTCTATGAATCAAGTCTCATCTGCTGATAAGAACATCTCCAATGCTATAAACTAGTACACGTTCATAGCACCGTCATATCACTTTTTTATGAACCTCAACATTAAAAACTTACCCAACTACAAATATAAACTTACCCAAGTTTATAATTTAATTGTTTGCTTTTAGAAAAAGACTCACTTATACTCTCTTTTTTAAATTTAACAAGTTTAGAAAAAAACTCAATTTAATTGTTTGAAATTTGACATGACTTATAGGGATTTAAGATCCGAATAAGAACTAATAAGCAAACAAAGAATCACAATAAGCATAATGTAATTCGAAGATAAGCAAATGATTGGTTTTGAATTAATGAATTGTATCAAACGATTACAAGTAGAAAGGAATTTGTTTCCAAAATGATTGACTAAATGAAATGAATGAAAGGATAGAGTATTTATAGAGTCTGAGTTTTGGCGGGAAAGTCTGTTATAGACTTTCCCACGTGTTCAACACGCGCCTCTTGAATTGGAACTAGTAACTGAAGCATAGGAACTGGAGGATAGAAGTGAAGCTTAAGAACTGAAGCAAACTTAGGAACTGAAGCTCTTCAGTGACGTATCAATCCACTCCTTTTAAACAAATCTTGCCCCAAGATTATGTTAGCACATTGAAGTCATAGAAACGCCTTTGAATGTCTTTAATGGATTCCCACATAGCATCTGCAGGATCATTGTTGGCCCATTGCACAAGAACAAAAACACCAGCTGCATTACCAACCTTATCCAGCTTCCTTTCCAAAATTGCTACAGGTTGTACATGAATTAAACCATTATCATCACATTGAGGCAGAATTCCCGCATTCATCTTTTGTCCTTTACACTTCTTCAATTGGGAAACATTGAAAACATCATGAACTTGTGCCTGAGCTGGTAGAGCTAGTTTCTAAGCAACTTCCCCTATCTTAGCTTAACCTTGAAAAGGGCCATAATACTTGGGTGACAGCTTGCTAAACTTGCCCATTCTCATTGAAATTTGTTTGTGAGGTTGTTATTTGAGGTAGACCCAATCATCAACCATGAATTCCCTTTCACTTTTATGCTTGTCTGCTTGGATTTTCATTCTTTCTTGTGACCTTTTAAGATGAAACTTAAGTGCATTGATGAATTCTTCTCTTGCTGTTAAGGTCTTGTCAATTGTATCAACTCTACTTTCACCACTAACATAAGGAATGTAGATAGGATGTGTTTGGCCATAAAGAATTTCATAGGGAGTAATGGTCAATACTGAGTGATAATTGGTATTGCACCACCATTCAGCTAAAGATAGCCATTTAGACCATTCTTTTGGCTTTTCACCACAAATACACCTCAAATAGCAGTTAAGTAATCTGTTCACTACCTCTATTTGGCTATCTATCTGTGGATGATATGCAGTGGAAATAAGCAATTTAACATGTAGCAGCTTGAATAACTCCTAATATGGGTGTTGCGAACTCACAAAGAAGTTTACAACTCCCTAGGCAGTGTACCTAACCGTTGTAGTGTAGTATAGGCAAGACTCGGTGGTTGTTATCATTCTCTAAGAGAATAGGTTGGAAAGGTCCGAACTCAACTTAACTAAGGTCTATGGGGATTGAAAGAAGATTATTTTTTTATTTTTATATTTTTAAGAAAGTAATTAAAATATTTGGTTTGAAGGGGTTTTGGTTTTAAGCTAATTAATCTAATTAAAACTAATATTAAATCTAAACTACATTGGTGGAAACTCGTATAGGTAAATAAAAGTGTTTACTTAATCATGCATGATCCTTAGTTTGCTTCTCCTAATTCTATTGCTTTGTCACACTTGTGATTCGATATGTAAGTATTTCTTAAGTCATGAACGAATTACATGAACCCACTATCTACGTAATATTCCGTTAAGGCAACACACAAGTAAGGTAGTATGAAGACTATTACAAGTATTAAAATACTTAAAAGGTGATTAACCATAGATGGATAAGGTAACATGAAGACTGTTACTAATGAAATCCTTTCTACACAGTCATGTTTCCCTAGACGTCTATGCCAATGTAATATTTTATGGCTAGTTTTCTAAAGCCTAACGCGCACACCCATCAACAAGAAGCAATATTAAAAGGATCTACAAACTAATTCACATGCAATCATAAGAAAACACTATAAGATCTAGCCTAGCATATTAAGAAGAAGCGAAGAACAATAATTCAGACATCACATAGACATATTGAAAGATTAAAGGATAAAGAACTTCACTGATCAAAACAACGGGTTTAGGTGGTTACAAAGGGGTTTAAGAAACTTAAAAATGACATAACTACTGCTGATAATCGTACTCTAATAATGACAAACGAATCCCACAAGTTCCACCCCTAAACCCTAATTCTGAGTTTGTATATATAGAAAATTGACCATAAAGGCGTCGCTTTATAATCCCGACGCCGTCACTTCATCGAATTTCCAAGGGTTTCATTAAGGCGGTTACGTTCTGACGTCGTCTTAATTTTCTTAACACCGTCATTTTGATGTTCTAATGGCGTCGCTAGTATTTCTGACACTGTCTCCGACCACTGTACGCATTTTCTTCATCGACTTTGGTGTAGAGTTGTAATCTCGTCTGAAACTTCCCTAAATGAGCCCAAGTCATGTGTATTTCCTTTAAAATCCATCCAAGTGCTAAAAATACATAAAGAAACAAATTAGCACGTATTTTAGAAATATTTGCATGATTTAGGGGGTTAAATGACCCTGAAAACGTGTATAAAATGACACCTCATCACCTTCCAAAAAGTACTTATGAACACCTTTTCTCTATCAGATACTATGCTTTCAGGCAATCCGTGTAGTTTTTAGATGTTTTCAAGGAACACTTAGGTTACCTGAGCTGCATTAAATGGGTGAACAAGAGTTAAGAAGTAATTGTATTTATTGAGTCTGTCAACTACTACCATGATGAAATTCTTGCCTTAAGACTTAGGTAAACCTTCTACAAAGTCCATAAAAGTACTTGACCACACAGTGTTTGGAATTGGCAAAGGCTGCAATAATCTTGTATAGCTTGAAAAAGCAAGTTTGCACGTTTGACATACATCACATTCCCTCACAAACTGCTTAACTTCCCTTCTTATTTTCCTCCAATAGAACAATGAACACATCTTATGCATAGTAGCCTTAACTTCTACATGCCCACGAACTGAACTACTATGAAAATGTTAAGTATTTCCTTCTTTAAAGTATCATTTTTCCCAACCACTAGTTTACCTTTCCTCCTCAATTGTTGCTTTATCCGGGCATAAGAGTTCTTGACACTTTATCCATGCTAAAGCTTGTAGATTTTGACCTTTAACTCAGGATCTTCTTCCCAAGTAGCTTCAATCCTATGCAAAAGCTCAGTACTAACTGGTAAACTGGCCAAAAGACTAAATAGTTGAGCCTCATTTTGGATTCTAGACAAAGCTTTAGCTGATACATTCTCCATACCCTTCTTAAAGATGATTTCATAGTCAAATTCCATAAGTTTGGGTAGCCACTTCATCTGAGTTGGAGTAGTAATTCTTTGATCTAAAAGGTACTTTAGGCTAAAATGATATGTCTTAATTTTTAAATGTCTAACCAATAAGTAGCCTCTCCATCTTTCTAATGCCAAAATCAGAGCTAGGAACTCCTTTTCATAGGTAGACATCAATTGGTGTTTTGCTGACAGGGTCTTGCTGAGGTATGCTATAGGATGTCCTTCTTGTATCAAAACTACCCCCAATGGCCACCCCTAAAGCATCCGTTTCCATAATGAATCCCTTCTCAAAGTTTAGTAGAGCTAATATAGGAGCACTCATCATGGCTTGTTTTAGCTGTTCAAAGGCTTTTTGAGATTCTGCATTCCACTTAAAACCATTCTTCTTAAGTATCAATGTAAGAGGTCTGCTAATACTAACATAGGCTTTAATTAGGGATGAGCATATAGACCCGAATCTTGGTACCGAACCAGAACTGTACCGGTTTCGTACCGAATCCCAGTATACGGTACGGGACCGGTAACATGATTTGAGTAAAAAAAATTCGGGACCTCTAATTCGGTATCGGTACCAAAACGGTAAAGTACCGAATAATACCCGAAATTTGAATAATCATATTTTTTTATTAAATTAATTATCCAAACACCTATTGGCCCCATTAAATGGAGCTATGTTAATTTTGTGTTATTTATAATTCGTTTCATATGTTATTAACATACCAGTAGTTCTACTTAAATACCAAATACCAGTACGTAGTTCTGTTTATAACTTGTTTCATATGTTATACTATGTAAAGTTAAAACCATTTGTGATGGTTATACTATGTAAAGTTAAAGCACTACAAAAAGTGTTCAACATAGATTATCTATTCGAGAATGAAAAATCATGTTAAGGGATTTTCGATCACAACAGTTGATAATAATTATTAAATGATGTATTAGAAACAGCTATAACAACTTTGCACAATTTAGTAAAAGGGAAGGGAGTTACACAAGAATAATTGTCGTTTTGTTGATAATGGTTTAGTTTGTTTATTTTGAACGATTTCATATGATTTTGGTGGAATTTTTTAAGTTTAGAAACGTTTGTAACTTACAACTATCTTGGTGATATATTTATTTAATAGTTGGTTGCTTTTTCTAACACGATGTGGTTCGAAATCAATCGAAAATGCATGTTTTTTGTCATGTTGTTTTGTTGTCACATAAAATTAGTAGCAAGTAATCAGGATTTTTTTATGGCATAAATAATCAGGAAGAACCGTATCAGTACCGATTTCTCGGTATCGGGTATCGGTACCGGTTCTAGTACCTGAATCCCGTTCGGTACGGTACCGGTACCCCTTTTTTATGCTCGGAAAAAAATTAGTACCACAAATTCGGTACGGGTTCGATACCATACTGGTACCGTGCTCATCCCTAGATTTAATAATATGTAAGCCCTAGAAACCCTCTTAATTGCTTCACATTGGTTGGAACAAGCCAGCTTTCCATAACTTTAATCTTAGATGGATTAGTAGCAACTCCCAAAGCAGAGATCACATGTCCTAAGTATTCAACTTATTTTAAGCCAAACACACACTTACTCAGTTTTGCATATAATTGATGTTGCCTTATTACTTCCAACACCTTCCTTAATGTCCCACATGCTCTTGTAGGCTCTTACTGTAAATGAGAATATCATCAAAGAAAACCAAAGTGAATTTTCTTAGAAATGGTTTAAACACATCATTCAAAGGCTTGGAAGGTTAAAGGTGAATTAGTCAAACCAAATGGCATCACCAAGAACTCATAGTGTCCTTGATGAGTTTTGTAATTAATTTTGGCCACATCATCATCAAACATTCTTATCTGGTGGTATCCTGATCTCAAGTTAAGTTTAGAAAAAATCTATGATCCCTGAAGTTCATCTATCAGTTCTTCAATAATGGGTATTGTAAACTTATCTTTGATGGTATTCTTGTTGAGTTGCCTGTAATCCACACACATCCTCCAAGTGTTGTCTTTTTTCTTAACCATCACAATTAGTGAAGGAAATGGACTGTTACTTGGCCTAATCACACTAGTGTCCAACAATTCTTTAACCATGCTTTCTATAGCATCTTTCCGAGTAAGAGGGTGCTTGTAGGGTCTAACATTCACTATAGTAGTACCTTCCAACAATGGAATTCTATGATCACAAGGCCTGCAATTCAGGTTGCAACTTTGCTGGATGTCCTTCTAACCTCATCAAACGGACCTCTGCATAAGGGAAAACACATAACTACATAGAAGATAACTTAGGTTATTTGCTTTGTCTTTCCATCTTGTTCTGCTTATTAGCAGGAATCCACTCCAAATTAGACTTTAGTGTTCCCCTTAGCACCATCTTTTTGTTCTTGTACCCAAATTCCATCCTTAAATCTTTGAAGTTGCACTTTATGTCCCCCATTATGGACAACCATTGGATACCCAATACCATCTCACAACCACTTAATGGCAATAGCATGACATTAGAACAAAAATCAACTCCTTGTAATTTCCAGTGGAACTGCTTACACTCACTGGTAGTAGCTATGTTGTATCCATCCCCCACAGTTACAAACAAAGGACAAGTACTTCTAATATAGCACCCCATCTTCTTGGCTATTGTAATGTCTAAAAAATTATGAGTATACCCACAATCCACCAAGATATGAATAATGTGTTTTCCCACAGTTCCCTTGACCCTCATAGTCCTATAGTTTTGTACCATATTCATTGTATTTAGGGAAATCTATGGCATCTCTTCTATTTCCTTAAAATTTTCTTCCCCCAAACACTCCATACCAGTGTCCTGAGTCTCATCATCCTCAATGGCTAATACTTCTAGTGAATACATTTGTCCACTGCACTTATGGCTAGGAGTATACTTTTGATTATAGTAAAAACACAAGTTATTGGCTTTCTTTTCTTGATATTCTCTCTGTGTCAATTGCTTTCTATTTGTCTTAGGGGTTTGTACTGAACTATCTTGTGGCAAGGGTAATAGTGGTTTACAAAGAGTAGTGTCTTGTGCATTAAACCTTGTACTAGTGCTACTTCCCCCATTATACACCATCCTATTCTTTTTCTTTACTACATTAAGTGTGGCTTCTTGCAGATTAATCAAACAATAGGCATCAACTAGTGTTCTTGGATTAAACATCCTAACCCTTATTTTAATCTCAGTTGGTAACCCTCCCACAAAGAGACTAATAGCATTGTCTTCACTAATTTCTACCCTACTTAACAAATTATCAAAAGCATCTTCATTGTTTTTAGCACTAGCTTCATATTTCAAATTGTTGGTCCCTATGAATGTGATATAAAGTTTATCAAATTAGACTAATCACATTCCATGGCAACGAAGTGAGTTTAAAAAAAATATATAAGCAATATAAAGAACAATTTTAAAACACACATAAGTACTTTTCAACGTATAGACTTTTGTTATAATCAAATAAAGAATCTATGACACACCTTGCTTGCGGAATAGCAAGGTGGTTGAATGACAATTGGAGTGTTATCTCCTTCGAACTTATTCTCTAACTAAAGTTATAAGAAATGAGAAAACAAACTTGTTATGACTAAACTGAAGCTTCAGCTTTCAGTAGTACGAATCAGTTTGTTTGAGAGATAAATGAACTCTTCAATGTGTATCACATTAATTGGAAGAGATAACATTTACCTTGGTAATCTCTTTCCTTTTATAGGCAAAAGGATTAGGGTTTACAAGTTAACCTAATACACATGTCAAGCATTAAATGGGTGGTTGAGCTACTATTTAATGTACACATACTTTATAGTACCAAGTACAGCCCTTTAAGGAAAGTTGATGTATTTCTATACCAACTTTAGAAGTAACATTTCCCAAGGAGATTGCTTTATTCCTTTTGACATAAAGCAATCTTTTTCCCGCCTTGTAAACCTTCTAGAAGTGAAACAACACGTTTCAGCTTCTGTTAAGGAGATAGACAACGTTCAGCTTGGAATTGTCAACCAAGCTGAACTGAAGCTCCAACCAAGGGCCTTCTTTAGTTTTTGTACCGCTGCATAAACTGAAGTGAAGATACTTCCTAATCTTCTAAGGACTTGAAGAGCTACCGTTGAAGAAGCTTCAGCGACTCAAGCTGAAAGACTTCAGCTTGAGAAACACTTAGGGGATTTTATGTTTAAATCTACTGAAAGACTGAAGGGCTCAGGAACTAAACCTAACAATCTCCCCCTATCTGAATATACAAATAGCCTAAGTTAAAATCAATTATAAGTGAGCAAAACAACTACTTCTTACATAATTGATATAAATTGAACAACATAAATTGTAACCTTTCATTCTAACTTTCATTACAATACATTTACAAAAGATAAAGTTATTACAAAAGATTACATTCTATTGCCTTATCTGCTCAATGACTCTCATCTGCTTGAGTAGGTTTAAGTTTCTCTTATTGATTTCAGCAAGCAGAAAAGAATTAAAGGTCCTGGCATGATCATCAAGCCCTGGACCTTGGTAAAGTCTGAAGAAGATTTCTTGTACAGTATATAACATGGTGTTTGAGAAATCTCTAAAGCCTTTAATGGTAACAAAATCCTGTCTATGATATGAGTTAAACAAAATCATACCTAGGACGGGTTCATTAAGCACAGTACTAGGTAAATGTTCATACTGAACTGATGACTTAAGCCTTTTGTTTGCTTTAAAGTAGTCATGGATGTCATCAACATATTTTATTTTCTTGTTTGCAAGATCATTTAATTTGTTGAAAGTGTCCTGTTTTCTTAGAGGAATATCTAAGTTTATACCTAGTTCTGCTTCAATCGTGTAAATGTAGTGCATTCTTGTACCTATCTGTTTATAGATGGTTTCCCATCTTTTTCCAGTTCTGTTTGGACATGCTTTCATCACTTCTCCATTCGCCAAGGTGCATATCACTGGCTTTAAAATTGGGAATAATTTCACTTGTATCATCCTCTCTATACACTTTGAGTGTAATTGGACCCTTTCTGGTTAAGACATCACAGTTGGTGATTTTTGATACTACTCTTCTATTCAGCATTTTGTCACAGTATATATCATACTATAACTTGTTCACCACCTCTGGACCAAGAAGATCAATCAACTCTTCTTTCCTTACCTCACTTTCATGTTTAGCTGCTTTAGCTTTGGCCTCTTCCTCTATCTTCTTTTATTAATTTATTTTTTCTTCAGTTAAATGGATGTGCTTTCCATCTTCAATGACAAAATCAAACTTCTTTACTTTCTTTATCCTAGAAGATTAGACCATAGATCCTGATAGGTGAGTTTTATCATCAACATAGTCACTTTCAGTACTCTCTTTCACTGCCTCTTCTGAAGACAAGGCCTTTTTTTCCTTTGTCTTTCTTGATATGCTCCCCCTCAGTTTGAGAGGAGCCTTTTGGTGGACTTTAGAGAAAGGGAGATTGCATTTGAGTTGTAGTGGTTGTGATGATTGGTGTTGTAGGTGGTGTTGTTGGTTTTGGTTATTGTTTGTTAAGATTTTTCTTTTTAGCTCTTCTTTAGAAAAGCTGGGAGATTATGGCTTGATTTGTGTTCTTCTCCCCCTTAGCAGGTTGAGTGCCAGCTTAGCCTGCTGAAGGAACACTGTCACCCCCAGTTTTCTTTGATGTAATGGCTTGAGCAAACTGATTCAAGCTATTTGTGAGTTTGTTGAGAAGACTTAGAAGAGCACCCAAGGTCTTCAGCTTACCCTGAACCATGTTAACTTGTGATGGCACAGTAAGAAATTCAGCTGGCAGTTCCCACTGAAGTGTCTTCAGCTCAACAACTTATGAGGTAACACTAGTGACGGTCTTTGTAAAACCTTCCAGCTTGGGGGGAATTTCTTTCAATTCTCCAAGGAGCTTAATTTCCATGTTGTGAACTTGATTCTTTAACCCTTTCGCCTCTTCAGTTAGGTTATTAAACTTGGAGGGAAGATCCTTTAGCTCAGTTGGTTAAGAGCTGCTGAAGTCATGAGCAAATAAAATATTTGAGAATTTAGTTTTTAATGACTTTACCGGTAGCTCTTTGAGATGTTCCACATTAGGAAAGGAGGGTTGAGCTTTTAGGAGAGCAGCTTTAGCTTCATCTTTATTCTTTTCAAGTTCGAGTTTGTTCTTTTGAGACTAAAGAATGAGTACTTGGTTAGTAAGCTCTTGAACTTGAGAAGACCTGGGAGATGAGGATTTAGAAATTGAAGTATCTTCAGTTTCAACATTTTCAGTAGCATGAACTTCATCATCCTCATCTTCATCACTATCATTCACAACAATGACAGGATCATCTTCAGGTGAGTCCAGATCTTTAAAGCTAGGTTGCACACGTGACACCAGCTTTGCAAGATCTTCCAACTTGATTGTGCTAGAGGTTTCTTCTACAATTTGACTTGCATCCGAGCTGGCCCCTTTTCCTGTGATAGGCTGAGCGAGGACAGTCTCCAACCCTTCACTAATAGATTTGGTTTGGTTTACAAGAACATGTGGGTCAGTAACTGCAAATAAATTATCATATGAAGTGGTTTTGGTTCCTTCATTTATACCATGTTGTTGAGGTACAAAATCACTAGGAGCAGAATTTCCAGGACCAGCTTCAGTTATGGAAGCTGCTGAAGCATCATTTCTTGATGCAGACTCAGAATGAATAATGAAAGATGCTAAATAAATAGGCTCATTTAAATTAAATGTTGACATACCACTACTGAGCTAAGGGTTGGCTCTTGCTTCAATAGTGACCCCTAAAGATGTTGGGTCACCAGTTTCTTGGTGGTCCTCTTTATGCATTCTAGTATCTACAGGTGTAGAAACTAGAGGCTGGCTTGGGTTTGAGTCCATGGCCGAGCTGGACTCTTTTCTCTTTTTAGAATGTCCAAATTTGGAACCAGTGGGTGCCTTAGAGGGCCTACCTTTTGTTGCCTCTTTGCTGGACACAAAGGGTTATTTTGAAGAAGTTAAAGGCTTCTTGTGTCTAGTTTGAGCTCCAGGCTTTGTGCCTTGGAAAACACTCTCCGTTTTTGAAGAGGTTTTGGGATCTGTAAAGACCGTTGGCTTATCTGCAGTACATATAGCCAACATGTGGTCTGTGAAGGGAGGTTCTTCAGGTTGGTTGGGCTTCAGTGCCTAATTATTGACACTGAAGACTTGAGTGGGGTATAGTGTGACCTAATCATCCTCATATCCTTCCTTCATCTTGTCCATTATCAGCAGGGAGAGAAATCGAGTGTAGGGAACAACATTTTCCCTTTGTTTCTTCTTCAGCTTGATGATGATATCCTCCCAAAATATGTTGGCATATTATATGTTAATGCCATTGGCTAGAATATATAGTATAATGGCATCTTTGTTTATGATTTGATTAAATCCTCCAGTTTTACCACCTAAACACTGATGATCTATGCCATTAGAAACCTCCACCTAGGAGGAAGGAGACTCTTTTTAAGAGTTCCTTTTGCTGAAACCTCTTCCCTGTACCCAATCGTAGAAAACCACTGCCTAACAACATCAATGAATGGTGCTACAACATATTCACTAGAGTAAGGTAGGTAGTGTGCACCTATGGCATTTCTAAAGGTGTTTACCCCTACTTCTCCAAAAATTCCACCAGTAGGGATTGAGAAGAAAACCTTAGAGTTCTCTAGATCTTTGGTTGAGTACTAAAATTCCGACAGGTATTCCTTATACATGTTAGGTGATATGGTAAATGGTTTTCTAAGGCAGCATTTGAAGATGAAATCAAAAACACACTTAAAATAATCCTTGTTATTGTGTTCTGGTTAGAGAAGAGCAACCTTATTGTTTGTGTTGAGGAGGATGTCTTCGAGATTGAAGCCTACTTGTTTAGCAGCAACGAAGGGTTGTTCTTGTTGTGGAGGATTTTGTTCTTGGTTTGCCATTTTAGGGTTTGGATGATTTGATTTGTTTTTGATGTTTTGTGTGTGTGTTCTTGGTGAAGGATGTGTGATTTAGTAGAAGTGATTTGTAAATGGTGAAACGAGTTTATATGATTGGTTACTTTTTCTTTTGAGGGTTTGATAGTTACCAAGTAGAAGTTGTGAATTTGTGAGAAGTTTTAGGGTTAGGTTCTAACATGTGTGTGAAACTTTGTATTTAATGAAAGTCCTTTTGACATGCCTCTAACACCTAGAATAGTGTACATCCGTCTGTGCACTGTTAAAGTAGGTGAGAGGAAAAGGTGAGGTCATTCTAACGTTTGATATTCATCATTTAATAAACTTTTAAATTAGTTAACTTCCTTTGTAAGAAATCACTTAATTAAAATAATTATAATTTAAAAATCATTTTTTTAAACTGACTTTGATTGATGTTTAAAGAGTGAACTAGGTTCAGGTTTGATGTCATGTGATGCTGAACTGATTATTGTAATCATCATTATCATTAATCCTCTAGCGAAGGCGACAAAACCACACATGCTCATGAAAATCCATGAATGAGACATATGTGATTACTTAGTTACTTCACTTGAGAGATAGCTGAAGATTTAGATAAAATCATTTTATAAACTAAACTGAAGCAATTGAACCAATTTTGTTTAGTTCTTAATTTAACCAATGTCTGTGCTCCAGCGAAGGCGACAAAACCACACATGCTCATACAAATCCATGAATGAGACATATGTGATTGCTCAGTTACTTCACTTAAGAAAATTAAAGGTTGTATGCAAAAACTAAACTGACAACATATGAAAATTTGTTTAGTTTTGGATAAAGCGCTGAACCTTCAATTTTCTTCAGTCAATACTGAAGCTTTAGGTTTTGAATCGATGTTCAGCATACCTAGTTCATCTATTAATCTTTTTGAAAGATGATTATCCAGAAGCTTGATTTGAGTAGGGAATTAGATTGTTTGAGATTGCAATAGCATTTGTTATTACAAACCGTGAGTACCTTTTTACATATGATATCATAGTCAATGAGTTGATTCATGTCCATAGTATGTTGGCACAACTTCCAGTAGTAGCTATATCTTCAGTTTCAACTGAGAACATAGCCACTTTATCAACCAAGCTTGCCTTTTTAGCAACAGATAAGTACCTGAAGTACTTTTCCTATTCATGTTGCATTTAGCATAGTTAGAGTCTGAGTATCCTTTAGGTCAAACCCTAAATGTTTTGGATACTAAAGACAAAGGCTGAGAAATCAAAAAGTTCTCTTAGCAGCAATAAGGTGTTATTCCTTAGGATTTGCTTGATCTCATACATATAGATAAGAGAAACTTGGGTGTCAAGTCTGCTTACAGTTAGGTACATTAGTGATCCAAACATACCTCTGAGCTGAGTCTCACATATGGCTTTGCCATTAAGATCAGGTCCTAACTTGTTAGAGGGTACACCATTAGAGTGTTCACTAATGGACTGTTTATGACATATTTTTTCAGCAGATCCTTGACATTTTTGTTGATTGAAATGCTTCTTTCAAATTGATTAATTTGAATTTCAAGGAAGTCGGTGAGGACACCTATTGTTCTCATTTCATCATTCTTCTTGAGTTGTGTAGGATAAACAAAGTAGTGTTTATCTTACTTCTTTCAAGCTTGTTTTTTTGTAAGAGAGTTTCAGATCATGCTTTTAAGACTTGTTCAAGTCTATAAAAAAGGGCTTTCCCAATTTTTAGACATGGTTGAGGATTCCACTTCTTCTCAAAACTTTGGGGTTTGTTTGTGTATGTGATAAAGGCAAGAGAGATCTTGATTGCTTTCAATCTTGCAACTGAAGCAGGATTTTATCATGATTTATTTCCTTATGAATACAATGCCAGATTCCTCCCTTTCTGAAGAGAGTTGGATTTGCATCATGTGCTGAAGTATCTTCTATTTGGAGAAGATGAGTTTAGGGATCTGAACACCTTTAATTTTGTGAGGTTATCAGTGAATTGGTTTTCATTTGTGTTTTTTTGTTCAAACTGATCTTCATTAATAAGTTCATCAGTTTAAAATATATGATCATTTTTATCATTGTGATCAATTTTGATCATCTTGACCATTTTGGTCAGGTGAGATTTCTGCTTTAATAACAGTTGATTTTTTTCATAAGATTTTATGAAGATTTCTCAGTTGTTAAAAGCGTTTCAATGTTCATGTTGTTTGAATATTCCTTTTTGAAAACTGTACCATAACCATAACCTTTGGAGGTGTATGAGGAGTTAGTTCATACATTTCTTCAGGTCATGATTCTTCCAAGATTTGTTTAATTTTTTTATGTGTTTTGACTGACCATTGTTCCAAAAACGATATGTCATATTGCACAAATTGGATTAGGATGGTTAGTTTTGCCTAGAAATCTACCTCTTAATGGGAGTCTTTGATCTTAAAGCACTTGATGAATCATTCTTACTTGCTTTGAAAGACTCAGCATTTTTAGCTTGAAGAGTTTCTCTTTTCCTAAACTACTCAATGCCATTGTGATCTGATGTGGTATGAACATTGCTACCACATGTTTCACAGTTCTTTGTGACATATAAGGGTTTCTAGGATTGATTCCTCTTCTTAGAGAAATAATACTATTATGACCGTGAGTGTCATGATCATAGCTTCCACATATTTCACAAGTGGGATAGTATAAACAGTCATTAGAATGATGATCATTAAATCCACAGTGTATGCAGGAAGGAAAAGATACTGAATGCCTTGAAAGTCTAATCTTGAGAAAGATTCACCTTGACCAGTATGATGCTGATTTGCATTCATGGAGGACATAAATTCAGCATGATCACAGGTTCTGTGATTAGTTCTTTTGCACTTTTTACAAAACAAAACTTCATAACAATTCTCACAAAGATGATTGTTTTGTCCACAAAGATCACAATTCATTTTAAATTGAGTTTTGTATCTGTTTTGAAGTGCATTTGGAGGAACTTGTTGAGCATTTTTGTTTCTGGAGTAAGATGACTTTCTCTTGCTGATTTGTAATTTTAGTTTATTAAGTTCTTTCATTACAATAGCCAAAGGAGGATCATCTTTCATTTTCACATTTTTTAACTTACCACCAGGAGCTGAATTAGTCTTAGAAGCTGAATAACTTTTGCCTCTAGCAGGAGCTGAGGATGGCTTATTTATTGTGATTACTTTTAAAGTTTCAGCTTTGAATGTAGATTTTGACTTCAAAATTGATTTGATAATCTTTGGTCCAGAACCAGGTTCAGCACCATCCAACTTCTTTAGTAAAAGAAGAGGAGTGCTACAGACTAAAGATTCATTAGCTGAACCATAATCAGTTGCTGAAGAGTCAGAGACAACAACTGAAGGATCAGTTGTGTTCCTTTGCGACTCATTTGAAGGTACCTCATTAGTATCTTGATTAGGTATATTAGAATCTTTAGTTTCAGATGACTTAGGTATATTATTACCAGTAATAGATATATCTGAGTTATCTGCTGAAGATTTTACGAATATTGGGTCTTTAAACCCAAAACTAGAGGTATCTTCAGTGAGTTGGTTAATTCCTAGAATTTTTTTTAGTGGGAATTTGTTCATTGATACACTGATTAACTTTATTAGAACTGTTTAGCCATGTTTTTGTAATAGATATTAGCTCTTTCAGTTCAAGTCTTAAGTTTTGATTCTCTTTAAGAATCTCAGTGTTTACATGCTGCATGGTAAAACTAAAAGTTGTTCTTTACATGTATTCAGTTCTTGAACAAGATTTTTATATTTTGACAAAAGATTGTTTCTTTGTTCTTCAACATAGTTTAGATCAATACACAGATAATCTAGAAAGGATTTTCTATCATCATTATCTTCCATTTCAAGAAGAGTGTGTACCTTTGTCATAGAAATCTTAGTCCAATCACCATTTCTGGCACTTTTTTTGCCAACCAAAACTCTCTCTTCATTAATGAGTGCCATGAGAGCTTTAACTTTAGTTACTTCATTTTCATCAGACGAAACTTCTTCATCATCCCAATCATACGTTTCAGCAATGAGACCTTTATTTTTGCCTAAGGATGAGCTGGGGTTTGAAGCACTTGAGCTAAGGAGGGCTAGTTTAGCTTTGACTTTGTGGTATTTGGCTTCAAAGTCCTTGGTTTGCCTCGGTTCAGGTTTGTTTTCAGATGAAAGGAGAATTTTTGATTGAAAAGGTGATTGATATAAAGGAAATGATGTCGTTGACCAACAGTCTATTGCAAAATGACCCTTCTTGCCACATTTGTGGCATTCAGTTTGGTCAGTTGCTTTTGCACTGCTAAACCTTTGAGTACCCTTTTTGAAGAATCTTTTAGACTTGGCTAAAAGAGCTCTTGCTTGGTATTCTTCTTCTAAGTCATTTAGGTACTCATGACTGCTTCTTGTATCCTTTTCATCATCAGGACTATCTTGAAAGTCCTGGACAATAGAGGTAGAGAAGAAGGCAGTTGACAAAGGTGTTGTAGATACAAGAGATATGTTCTTTTCAGTTTTATAAATACTGTCTATCAGGTTTTCTTTATATTTGAGTTTACCAAATAGAGAAGCAAGCTCATAATCTTTCACATGATTTGTATTTCTGAGACTTTGGCAAAAACTTAGCCATTTCTTTGGTAACCCATTTATAAAACCAGTACTTATTTGAAGCTTTGAAAATTTAATGCCATCATTTACTAACTCATTCATCAGAGCTTTATATCTAGTGAAAGTTTGTGTTAGAGATTCACCTTCTTTGAATTTGAAGGTGTTATAGCACAACTTCAGGTCCATGACCCTAATTTCTTTCACAACAGAGGGCCCCTCATGATATAGTATCAGGTCATCCCAAGTTGATTTTGCAATTAAGCAATTTATGACAGAGTTCATTTGGTCATCTAGAAGCACGAACATAATGAGTCTTTTGAGACGCTGATCTAGGTTAGCAGCTTTTCTCTCATCAACTGTCCATTGTGCCTCTAGCTTCTTTTGACCAGCTGCCATAGGGATAAAAGGACCGTTTGAAATAATATTTTCAAATTGAGGTTCAATACCAATGATATGACACATGAACCTCCTTTTCTAATTAGTGAAATTTTCCACCTCAAGTACAGGAGCGACATTTAGCTGGCCACCCTATATTCAAGAATTTGTGGTACCTCTACTGCTGCCATTTAAAATGGATATTGATTTTAAAAATCTTTGAGCCTTTATATAACCTTTTTTATGAGATTTTATAAACCAGAAGGCTCTGATACCACTTGTTGGTCCCTAGGAATGTGATATAAAGTTTATCAAATTAGACTAATCACATTCCATGGCAACGAAGTGAGTTTTAAACAAATATATATAAGCAATATAAAGAACAAGTTTAAAACACACAGAAGTACTTTTCAACGTATAGACTTTTATTAGAATCAAATAAAGAATCTATGACACACCTTGCTTGCGGAATAGCAAGGTGGTTGAATGACAATTGGGGTGTTATCTCCTTCGAACTTATTCTCTAACCAAAGTTATGAGAAATAAGAAAACAAACTTGTTATGACTAAACTGAAGCTTCAGCTTTCAGTAGTACGAGTCAGTTTGTTTGAGAGATAAATGAACTCTTCAATGTGTATCACATTAATTGGAAGAGATAACATTTACTTTGGGAATCCCTTTCCTTTTATAGGCAAAGAGATTAGGGTTTACAAGTTAACCAAATACACATGTCAAGCATTAAATGTGTGGTTGAGCTACCATTTAATGTACACATGCTTTATAGTACCAAGTACAGTCCTTTAAGGAAAGTTGATGTACTTCTATACCAACTTTAGAAGTAACATTTCCCAAGGAGATTGCTTTATTTCTTTTGACATAAAGCAATATTTTTTCCTCCTTGTAAACCTTCTAGAAGTGAAACAACATGTTTCAGTTTCTGTTAAGGAGATAGACAACGTTTAGCTTGGAATTGTCAACCAAGCTGAACTGAAGCTCTAACCAAGGGCCTTCTTCAGTTTCTGTACCGTTGCATAAACTGAAGTGAAAGACTGAAGGGCTCAGGAACTGAACCCAACACAAAATTTTAAGTTTAGCCATGGGGTGATTAAACATACTACCAAATCTTGCTAGCACAGCCTCCTTATAAACTTTCCAACTCACAAAACCTCCATGATTCTTAATGTATTGACTATGCCATAACAATGCTTTATCATACAAATGAATTAAGATGAATTTTACCTTCTCTGCATCAGTAACTTGATCAAGAACAAAGAACTTCTCACATCTGAACACCCAAACCTTAACATCTTCACTAGAAAACTTGGGAAACTCAATCTAGCCATCCTGCTGTGAGATTAGTTCCCTTTATTACCATTTCCCATTTGCTGATTTTGTAGACTGATTCCAAGAACTTGACTAGACAATTCAGCCAAAGCTTGCTGAATACTAACCAAATTCTCATCTACAATTTCACCAACGGCTTGGTTCATAGTCTCATTTATAGTATTGTTGTTACCGGAACCACTTGCACCATTATTTGATGGTATAACTACACTTCTTGTATTTGGCGCCATTTAGAATTCAAAAATTGACTCAGTGAGTAATAACTAACTTCCAATCTTACTTCAATTGAACAAGAAATTGAAGTTTATTAATGTCAAAAGAAACGTATTTGTGAAATGGAAACGGATTTAATACTGAGAACGTATTTGTGAAATGAAATTTTTGATCGGAAGTTAGCCGGAATTAACATAATTCTCCGGAGAGTAACTGAATCAGTTAGGATTGTTACATAATTCAAGAAAATGGTAGAATTGCCAAGAAAGGGATCTAGATGCCACTTGATATGGACTTATAGGGATTTAGGACCTGAATAAGAACTAATAAGCAAACTAAGAATCACAATAAGCATAATGTAATTCGAAGATAAGCAAATGATGGGTTTTGGATTAATGAATTTTATCAAGCGATTACAAGTAGAAAGGAATTTGTTTACAAAATGATTGACTAAATGAAATGAATGAAAGGATAGAGTATTTATAGAGTTTGAGTTTTGGTGGGAAAGTCTATTAGAGACTTTCCCACGTGTTCAGCACGCGCCTCTTGAACTGGAACTAGGAACTGAAGCATAGGAACTGGAGGATAGAACTGAAGCTTAAGAACTGAAGCAAACTTAAGAACTGAAGTTCTTCTGTGACGTATCAAAAATATAGTGAAATATTGATTCATCAATCTCTACATCACATGTTAAAAAAAAAATCTCTACATCACTATAAACCTTCTTTATAAACCCCATTGGAGTTGTTCTGACTCAGTTTATGAATCAAAATTTCACTATATTTTCAAATAACTAAAAGTAAATGTTCCCACAATTTCTCCAAGATAGTATAATCAGCTTAATAAGTTGGTGGAACTAATTAAAATTTGAAGACATTAGAGGATCGCATGGTTGCACATGAAACCAACATTTTATCACAAGGACAAGTTATGATTATTACATTATACGTGTCAGACTATATTTTTTATTAAGGAATATCTAGTTATCGCAAAAGGTTGCAAAAATTTAGATTAGCTCAAGAGTCAAGATAATTTGTTGTAATTTAGCTTATGTAAACAGTGCACTACATAATATACTCTCATAATACGTAATTATTAGTTTATTACAAGTTAATTGTCATAGTAATTCATATATTCTTATAAACATCTACAAAACAAAACTGAATTGTTCTTTACCCAAAAAAAACAAAACTGAATTGTAAAATCCAGAGTAAAAATGATATGAACATAACGAAAATCTCAGCAACCGAAATTCAAGAGTTTGAGGCCTAATTTTCAGGAAAATAGTAAAGTTTTGGCGAGTCAAACACTACTAGAAATCATGCCAGCACCAACGATTTTTTACCAACAATTATCAATCAGTTGGTAACTTGATATTTTACCAACGACATTACCAACGACCTTTTACAAAACCCACTCTTTTATTCACCAACCATATAGGCGTTGCTAAACTCGTTGGAACTTTGTTAAAATTTGGAGGAAAAGTTCTCACTAATTTTACCAACGACTTTTTTAAGGATTCGTTGGTAAAATCAAAATGCTTCGTTGGAACTTTGTTAATTTTTTTGAGGGAAAGTTCCCGCTAATTTTACCAATGACTTTTGACAAGGATTCGTTGGTAAAATTGCAAAGTTGGATTACCAACAACATAAGGTCGTTGGAAAATGACTTTGGCAATGTTTTTTTACCAACTTTTGCTTATTAAAATTTTCATTTACCAACTAAGATGGTTGAATATATCCACGGGCAAAGACGATGCTAAATTGTCGGAACGTTGTTTTTACTCTCAGTGGGAAAATTTTCGCTTTTTCTCAACAACCCACCTGCGACAATTGCAACGAATTTTGGTTGTTTGTAAAATAGTGTATACTAAAAACAAGGATTTTCATTTTTTTTTAGAGTTAACTACATTTTTGTTCCTTATGGTTTACCGGATTTAACGGTTTTGGTCCAATAGTTTAAAATGTAACGGATTCAGTCCGCTTTTGATTGACCCGTAACACCTTTGGTCCATTCTCCGTTGACTGTTAGTTTGACTAGTTAAAAAGACATGAAATGCCTAAAATACCCTCGGATGATGATGTGCAATGTCTAAAATGTCCTCTCTTTCATTATTATTATTTATAAATCAATTATTATTATATTTTATTATTATTATGATTAAAACTTAATATCATTACCATCTATGTGCTTGTTGACCGGGCTATCAAAACTTCCATGGTTACCTTTTATTTTTCTCTCTTTTTGAAACTGATAAGATCTACATATCAAAAAACACAACCATGTACTTTGTTATATGATCGATTGATCAAAGCCCAACAAGGATAATATTCTGCATCTAATCCATTTACAATAAACAAACAACCTCTTTACATTACTGTCATGTAATCTCGGGTGAAGTGAACCTAGCACAAGCCTCTGACAGTGAAACAGCCATCGCTAACATCATCTGGTCTTCATAACTCTCGGGAACAATAATTCCCGCAACCACATTCATTTCATCTACCCCTTAAAGAACCTGTCTTTTTTAGCACCAAATCTAAATCCAAAACACCTTTTTATTCATCTTCCTAAATTATATCCTCATCTTCATCTACATCTTCATAAACTCTTTCATCACCAAACCTCCATCGCTGTGACTTGAAGTTGGTCCAAAAACCTTACTCTAATTTTGGTGGCTTACCAGCTTAGATTCCATGAAAACTATTAAGCCATTCATATGTGTAGCCACAATTAAAAAACTCAAACACCCTTTCACAAAACCTAAATCTACCAAAAGCATACATACATCTTAAAAGAAAATCACCACAAATAGAACACCATATTCAGGCCACCACATACCCACGATTGACAACCACCACCGCCGCCACATCTTGACTAAAATCGGCTGAATCTGGCCGGATCTTGGCGGGGTTTGATTTTATTATGTGTATGTGTTCTTTGTTAGATAAAGAAAGTTATTTTTGTAGGGACTTTGATTTTAAAGGAGGTTTAAAGATTTTGATTTGAATATGGCAATAAGTAAAAGGGCTAGGTTTGATTTGAATGAGAAAAAGATGGGTTGGTATGGATTTTAATGGATAAGATGGTTTATGTTTTGACTGAGATGAGAATGAGGAGAGACGGGGGAGTGACGAGTGTTGTGGGGGTTTTTTTTTTGTTTATTAATAATACACAATGACAAGATTGCCCTCGTATTTAACAGTCAAACTCGGTCAAACTAACGACGTTATTAACTTTGGACTGAACTTGTTACGGGTTGTCGGGGTTTGGACTGAACCCGTTTCATTTTAAACTAGTTGTCGGGGTTTGGACTGAACCCGTTTCATTTTAAACTATTTGACAAAAAATGTAGTTAACTCTTTTTTTTATTAACGGATTTTCCCGGTAAATTATATTACACCAAAAAAAACATTTAAGTACAAAGATAACGGTGAAGTCCCTTATCTCAGTCCAATAATGGACACTCACAAGCAACTAAGTGCTACTAACCAACGCTCTACATTAGAAAGACAATCCAATCTTATGACTAAACAAAGGAAGTAATAAAAATACTTCCTAACACGATTATTATGCGGATATCATATTGGTCACAAAAATCTGCACTTGCTCCGGAAATCATTCACTTGAGCTTCGTATCTGTCATAAAACCTAAATCTTCTTCATTCAAAGGAAAAACTCCACCAGTCAACGAGCGTATTCAATTTGGGCTTAAGCTCATAAACTGCTTAATTCTGCTTATTAAACTGTTTATTCTCGGCTTTAAAACTGCTTATTAAACCTGCTGATAAGCTGATATAGATAAGGGGTGTTTGGTTTTTGGTTTTCAAAATACAAAAAAATAAATTAAAAAGGAATCACGCCCAACTAGAATTGAACCCGCGACCTCAAAGATAGAGGTTAAGCGAGTTACCATCTCAGCCAGGTAACCTATTCATTATAGAAAGAAGAATAGATTAATTTATGCTTAATATATTTCTGTTATAAAACTAGATTAGTTTAGGCTTAATTACATTTGGGATATATAGTTTTGAGTTTAGCTTTTTTTAAAAACCTAAAAGTAGTTTAGGCTTAATAACGTGACCATATGTACTGGTTTTTTGCTACACTTAAATAATGTGTGACAAAACTTGAGTCCATGATTTAGACACATAAACAAACACTTCATGTGACCATATATGACATTATGAATTTAGACACACAAACACTCAATGTGACTAATATGAAATTTAATGATAACCGATTTCACATTTTGCTCTAAATAATAGTCACATAAATACTTCATGATGTGACTGTTATGAATATATTGGTCATATATAATCACCTTAAATGTGGCCATAAACATAATTTAGTCACACATTTGTGATATGTTGTGGCTATTGTAAAGGCATATAGTCACATGATCGTGCTAGAAGTAAATGTGACTATACACATTAGCTTTTGGCAAGCTAACACAAACTAAACTTTAAACACACATATTAAGTTACGTGACCATATGTACTAGATTTTGGCTACACTTAAATAATGTGTGACAAAACTTGAGTCCATGATTTAGACACATAAACAAACACTTCATGTGACCATATATGACATTATGAATTTAGACACACAAACACTCAATGTGACTAATATGAAATTTAATGATAACCGATTTCACATTTTGCTCTAAATAATAGCCACATGAATACTTCACGATGTGACTGTTATGAATATATTGGTCACATATAATCACCTTAAATGTGGCCATAAACATAATTTAGTCACACATTTGTGATATGTTGTGGCTATTGTAAAGGCATATAGTCACATGATCGTGCTAGAAGTAAATGTGACTATACACATTAGCTTTTGGCAAGCTAACACAAACTAAACTTTAAACACACATATTAAGTTACGTGACCATATGTACTGGATTTTGGCTACACTTAAATAATGTGTGACAAAACTTGAGTCCATGATTTAGACACATAAACAAACACTTCATGTGACCATATATGACATTATAAATTTAGACACACAAACACTCAATGTGACTAATATGAAATTTAATGATAACCGATTTCACATTTTGCTCTAAATAATAGCCACATGAATACTTCACGATGTGACTATTATGAATATATTGGTCACATATAATCACCTTAAATGTGGCCATAAACATAATTTAGTCACACATTTGTGAAATGTTGTAGCTATTGTAAAGGCATATAGTCACATGATCATGCTATAAGTAAATGTTACTATACACATTAGCTTTTGGCAAGCTAACACAAACTAAACTTTAAACACACATATTTAGTTACGTCACCATATGTACTGGATTTTGGCTACACTTAAATAATGTGTGACAAAAATTGAGTCCATGATTTAGACACATAAACAAACACTTCATGTGACCATATATGATATTATAAATTTAGACACGCAAACACTCAATGTGACTAATATAAAATTTAATGATAACATATTTCACATTTTGCTCTAAATAATAGCCACATGAATACTTCACGATGTGACTATTATGAATATATTGGTCACATATAATCACCTTAAATGTGGCCATAAACATAATTTAATTACACATTTGTGATATGCTATGGCTATTGTAATGGTATATAGTCACATGATCATGCTAGAAGTAAATTTGACTATATACATTAGCTTTTAGCAAGCTAACACAAACTAAACTTTAAACACACATATTTAGTTACGTAACCATATGTACTAGATTTTGGATACACTTAAATAATGTGTGACAAAACCCACAAAGCATGTTTTTTGGTATATAGTCACATACAATTAAGCCATTGAAGTGACCAAAGAGTTAATAAGTTGTGACCATATGGTGTTTAAAAGCAAAGAAATGAGTATATTTGTTGACTATTGATCATCCAATAGCCACATGAATTCTATGTTTGTGTGGCCTTTTGTAATATGTGACCAAAAGTGTTAATAAGTGTGACATATGTTAGTTTAAAGTGAAGAAATGTGTATTTTGTGTTACTATTGATCATCCAATATTCATATGAAATTTAATTTTTTGTGGCCTTTTGTAATATTTAGTCACACAAAGCATGAATTTTAATGATGACCGATTTCACATTTTGTTCTAAATAATAGCCACATGAATACTTCACGATGTGACTGTTATGAATATATTGGTCATATATAATCACCTTAAATGTGGCCATAAACATAATTTAGTCACACATATAGTGATATGTTTGTGATGCTTAATGTAAAGCATATAGACCAAATGATCGTGCTAGAAGTATAATGTGACTATACACATTACATATGTTTGCGGCAAGCTAACACACACTAAAACTTTACACACACAAATTAAGTACGAGACCATATGTATTGATTTGGGCTTACACTTAAATAACGTGTGATCAAAACGTTTAGTGTTGCCCATATATGGCATTTGTCCCCCCCCCCCACAAAAAGTTGGGGGGTTTTTATTCAAGTGTGTGATATATATTATGTCCACTATATATATGTAATAACTGACAATGATTCCAAGCCTTACTTTTCATTTGTCACGCGTCCCAAATTCATATGTGGCTAAATAATTAGCAAAAGATAGCAGTCACCCTTAAATAATGTGTGACAAAACTTGACTGTATGATTTAGACACATAAAAAATTACTTACATGTACCATATATGCCAATTTGGTCACATGATCCATGTGAGTGACATATTTGTCACTATTTATATGTATATCGTGACTAATGCTTCAAGCTTACTTGTATTTGTCACGCGTTCCAAATTCATATGTGGCTAAATAATATTACCAGTTACCTTTAGCCACATAATGTTCGAATGTGTGGCAATACAGTTCTAATGGTCACACAATCGAAATTTTCATGTGTGGCTAATTAGTAATGTTGTCTATTTTGGTACCTTTAGCCACATAAATATGTGAATGTGTGGCCGTTCCATTTCGCCCATGTGTGACCAAATCCACTTTTTGTACAAGTGAGCGCGGAGACGGCGTCACGATTTACACGCGACGCCATCGCCACGACACTTATGACGGGGTCAGGATATTCCTGACGGCGTCAAATGCCCAGTTACTGGAAAACTCAAAAATTTTAAGTATTTTTTAAAATATAACTTGTACAACACTTAAGAAAGTTTAAATTTTTTTATAAACCTGCAAAACCATGAGTTTAATAATTCTCTCATCCTTTCGTTACTGTTTTAATAGAGTCGAAACCCTAAACTCTTATTGTATGCATATCTATCCTATGGATTTTACGCTTGGTGTAGTTGTCTTTGTCTTTGATTACAAGTAATAGGTTGATGAGAGAAAAGCTTGGAAGATCTTAGGATGTTTTCATTAGATGATTCTTGGAAGACGATTTAACCAGTTATCACATGTTTCTTCTCCATTATTAAGCAAACCAGGGGAGTACTAGTTTCTTTTACTTGTTTTCTTTTTCCCTTTATTCATTTTTACGGGTACTTCTATAGAACATTGATACAATTGTACACTTAAGGTTTACGGGACAATAACCTTAAGAAACTATTCATCATTGCCATTTGCTTTGTCCTTAAAATGATGGGTAATATATCAAAATATAGCATAAAAAGGTAATTTTAACCAAAATTTAAAATTTTTTATGACACATACCGACAAAAACCGAGTATTAATAGCGTCTTATAGATAGGAATGTATATGACTAGCACAAAAACCCTCAGAATTCCACCCTAAAAATGTGAGGTTCGCCTTTAGATCTATAGGAATTCGATTATCCATTATTGATACCCAAGATAGTTTATACCTTTATCTTTCTCGAGTTAAGGAGTGAGCAGTCATATGTATCTATTCCGTCGTTACGGATGTGTACGTGTGGTCTTTGTCGCCTTTTCTGGAGCATTGAGATCGGTATTAAATTATATGAGTGTACCGATAGTATATTAAATTCTAGAACTTGTTATTGTGATGCATCCCGAGACCGCATAGTAAGTATTAGGATTTGTTTGATAAGAGGCATTAGGATTAACCCATGTTTTAAACCTGTAATTGTTATTATGGTCACACCGATCATGTAACTGTACCACACCCTTGCCATGCATTTACTTTTAGTGAAGGATACCCCTAGTACAACCTCTGAGCCTATCCTTTTCATGGTTCTCGTAATTTTCTGGTCAAGTCGGACATTAAATGAAAGCATTGTTAACCCTTAAACCAATCGTCACACCCAAATTGCCTTAGCCTACGTTGTATGTACTCGCTTTTAGTACATTATTGTTTTAACCCAAGTTAATTATTTAAGTACATGGTTGCTAAGTCCTTATCCTTGTAAATACAGTTTTGGGACGATTGGGATTCATGATAGTATTTATTTCACGGAAGAATGGGGAAGAAAAGTTAAATCAATACCCCTATATGTTTGTTAGAATGATCTCCAAGTTTTTTTGATCCACCTCAAATCGGGGTCTTTATTAATTGTAAATATCGAGGTAATGTAAAAGTTCAAGTGTAAGGGTATATCTTAGAAAAAACCCCGTGATGTATTATATGTTTAAGCAATGGCAGGGCAAAAGCGTACAAAAAATATATATTGTATATATATATATATAAAAAAGTAACAAAAGTGTACGGACTGCCATTTGCTTATGTTTATGTTTATCATAGAGTCAAGAAAAGAAAAAAAAAGATTGATGTAGAGTTGTGTAGAGTTTGTATATCTTCGTCTGAGTCTTGGCTTAGCAACCAAATCAGCGTGTATTCATATAAATAATTAGCTAACCCTTCCACTCTAAATTCACCCAAAGCCACCAAAATGTATCACATCCGTTTCCGTTTATGTTATATGTTATCTTACACCTACACCCCACAACCCTTTAAAAGACCTCTTGGATAGTAATGAATAATGCTTGCGCCTAGCGGTGGAGGTTTGATCATTTACCAAGCCTATGGTAATTTATATGCTATGACAGGTAATGAGTGTTGATTTTCCGTTTCCCCGTATTTGTTATGATTTATTATACACCCAAGTGAAAGAGAGAATCCTAAACACTTATGTGAGGTGCTAGTATGTACTTTTTGTACTTTTAATTACGAGGTCTAAAAGGTTCTGTTGTAAAGTACTTTTAAAGAGTATGTTAAATGACCCTCATATTGGCAATATCCCTATTTAAGAAAACCCATTTGCTTTATTACAAGCAAATCCCAAGTGTAGGGGTATTTGACGAGGTGTCATTTTATACACTATTTTAGGGTAATTTAACCCCTAAATCATGCAAATATGCCCAGATTGTGTGCTTAATCGTTTGTTTTCAGGTTTTTAGCACTTAGATGACATTTGTGTGACAACCGCGATTTAGCAAGGTTAGTTAAACCGTTAGTGTTAGCTTGCCTAGCTTTATGTGTTTTGATTTATGTGTGTAAGTCGTTTTTGGGTTATATCTATATGGTATATGTGTTTATTATATGAGTTTGAGATGTAAGACAGAAAAGATTTAATCAATCAATTTGTATTGATGGTGAATTTTTGAAATTTAGTGCGTTTAGGTTATTTATAGCATGTTAGAAATTATCGTACAGTGGTATCGTTAATTTCGGAATAGAGGATTATTAAGTAAGTCAAGAATATAATAATTTATTTAATTAGGATTAATAAATAAATAAAGCTTAGGAAAACTTTAATAACTAGTTTTTAACTGTTTTTTTAATTAAAGTTTTGTATTTATTTAAGGGTTTAAAGTAAATATGTAATAAATAGTTTAGTAGAAGTGTAAAAAAATTTAAAAAAATTAAAAAAAATTATATATAAATAATAAATGGATGAATTTTATAAAGAATTTATATAAAAAAATATATATTATTTAAAAGGGGTGTTTGTTGGATCAGTTTAACAAGAGAAAAAGGAGGGGGAGAGTCCAAGTTTGATAAGAAAAGCAAATCTTTTTTATATTTATCTTAAAATTAGTATAAATACACCCATAACCCTAAAACCTAAATCACTTTTCTCCTCTCCCTTGTTTTGGTCGAAATTCCCCAAGAAGAAGAACAAGAAACCATCAAAAAATTTCAAGAGAAATTGGGGTTAAGTTCGTGGCTTTCCGGATATAAGGTTTAATCTATAACCATTTTTATTTAAACTCTTTTAATTTGAATAATTGTAACTTTTTAATTGATGGAATTAGTTTTCATCATGAAAAAACATAAATAATATGTTTTGGTAAGATATCCTAGAATCGTTTAGGTATAATTATTAGCGTAAGGATGTGTTTGGTTAGGTTAAGTGCAGTTAAAATCAATTAAAATTGGGCAGATTTTAGGTTAACTTGTAAGAGTCCATAACTCGATCACACAGATAGCTTTTAAATGATTTTCTTGAGCCCTAAAATAACTACAGAGAGTCTACTTTTCCAACCCGAGTAGATTTTCATGAATTAAAAGGAGTATAAGCCAGTCCAAAATAATTTTACAAGATTTGTTGTCAAAACTGAGTTTTAGGGGCAGATTATGGGTTGTGATTGTGAGGTCAAAAACCATATCAAACCGTCTTTCTAATTGATGGGATTGCTACAGTAGAAAATTCATGATGTCTATGAATTTTTAAAATTTTTGTAGATTTTTCCCAAGTGTCTAAATGGATATGGTCGAGTCAAACTTTTGAGTGGTCCAATCAGGTCAATTTCTGGACACTTTGCGATGTTGATTTTTTTTAAATAGCTAGACTTATTATTATTTTTTTTAAAAATTGTAGTAGTTATACAACTCATTGAAGATGTAGGAAATGCAGTATGGAAATTTAATTGGGTCATTAGTATTTTATTAGTGATCGTGAGTGAACTACAAAATTCGCTATAATCAGAAAACTTGAATAAATGATTAAAGGTATAAAGAGTATAAATAAAGTATGGGATGTATGGTAGGGTATTTATAAGCATATAATAGACATTAGTATCCATACCATTTAAAGAATTTACATGTTTAAGGCCGTGAAACCTTAATCATGCGTAACCCGTAGATTTTGTTTGTGGTAGACTTTGCTTGGAGTCATTAGTTAGATTTTAAATATCGAGTATGTAAAAGTTCAAGTGTAGGGGTGTATCTATAAACCCCCATGATGTATTATAAGTTTAAGCAATGACAGGGGGCAAAAGTATACAAAAAAATGTATATAAAAAAAGAGTAAAAAATGTACGGGCTGCCATTTGCTTATGTCTATGTTTATATTAGAGTCAAGAAAAGAAAAAAAAGAGATTGATGTAGAGTTGTGTAGAGTTTGTATATTTTGTCCGAGTCTTTGGCTTAGCAACCAAACCAACGTGTATTCTTATAAACAATTAGCTAACCCTTCCACTCCAAATTCACCCAAAAGCCACTCCTCAAATGTATCCCGTCCATTTCCGTTTCTGTTAATGTTATCTTACACCTAAACCCCACAACCCTTTAAAAGACATCTTTGATAGTAATGAATAATGCTTGCGCCTAGCGGTAGAGGTTTGATCCTTTACCAAGCCTATAGTAATTTATATGCTATGACAGGTAATGAGTGTTGATTTTCCGTTTCCCTATTATGTTATAATTTATTATACAATTGAGAAAAAGAGAGAATCCCAAACACTTATGTGAGGTGATAGTATATACTTTACGTGCTTTTAATTACAAGGTCTAGAAGGTTGTGTTGTAAAATAATTTTAAAAAGTAGGTTAAATGACCCTAATATTGCTATTGTCTAGGTAGAAAAGCCCATTTGCTTGAGGACAAACAAATCTCAAGTGTAGGGGTATTTGATGAGGTGTCATTTTATATACTATTTTGGGGTCATTTAACCCCCTAAATCATGCAAATATGCCCAGATTATATGCTTAATCGTTTGTTTTCAGGTTTTTAGCACTTGGATGGCTTTTGGAGGAAATACACGTGACTTGGGCTCATTTGGAGAAGAAACAGACAATATTACGGACCTACACCAAATATCATGAAGAATTATTCATACAGAGTGTGGAGACGGCTTCGCAAGCATAAAGCGACGCCATCGTGATTTATCCAGGGACGATGTTAGAGATCTAGTGACGGCATCAGACATGGCTTACTTAAATGGGATCTAGAATCATCTCCGAGCGACGACGTCAAATTTACAAAGCGCATCGCGTCGATATCTCGATAAATATAAAGCCATTTTTTCGGGTTTAAGTGTTAACATTGGGATAACCTTTATATAAAACCTAGGGAGAAGAACCCTAGTCATTTTAGCAACTTTATAGGTCATTTTTAGGGCCTCAAAACCCTATTGAACTACATTGATCCATGTTTTAATCAAGTAAGGTTATTTATCATTAATCATTCAATATGTCTATGTGTTGTTTGATTGATTTATCTTCTTGCTTCCTTTATAACATGCGAGGCTAAACCCTCCTTTATATTTATATATGATTGCATGAAACTTACGTTGTAGATCCTTTTGATGTTGCTTCTTGTTGAATGATGTGTGCGTTAGGCTTTAGAAAACCAACTTTTGTCTGTATCGGTTGTTGACATGCCGAGGGAAACGTGAGTGTGTAGAAAGGATACCATTGGTAACAGTCTTCATACTACCTTACCCATTATATGGTTGATCCCTTTTAAGATATTTCACATGCATTTAATATACTCTTAGGGACCTTGTAATAGTCTTCATACTACTTTACTTATGTGTTACCTTAACGGAATATTAAATAGACGGCGGGTTCGTGTAATCCGTTCATGACCTAGGAAATACTTACACAGATCATCAAAAGTGTGACAAAGCAACGGATCTAGGAGAAGCATTCTAAGGAGTAGTGCATGATTAGGTAAATACATTAGTTTATCATAAAGTTATCACCAGTAGATTAGATATTATTTAGTTTAGTTATTAGTTAAACAAACCAACCTCTCAAACCATTGATTTTACCTGCTTTCTATAAAATATAAAAACACAACAAGAATCTTCTCTCAACCTTTAGAATTATGTTAGACCGTGATCAAGCCTTTCCAACCTATTCCCCTAGAGAACGATAACAACCCCCGAGTCTTGCCTATACTACACTACAGTGATTAGGTACACTGCCTATGGAGTTGTAAAACTTCTTGCTGAAGTCCTCTACGACCTCCACATCATCAAGTCACCATAAAATTCCTAAGTTGCTTCTTCAATGGGTCTGTTGACACATTGGGTCAAAACCTACATCACTGGTTTGTTGTTCAATTTTCCTAATCTTCTTTCCAAGATAGCCACGGGCTTGTGAGCTAATGTACCATCTTCTATCATTTGAGGCAACGCTCCCATTTGATGTTAATTACCATGACACTTCTTTAGCCGAGAGATGTGAAAAATAAACGAATCAAGCTATGATTGGGTAACTGCAATTTGCAGGCCACCTCCCCAATTCTCTCTTCAACTTTAAATGGCCCATGATACTTTGAAGACAAGTTATGTTGTTGACTTTGTCTGATGGACACTTGTCTGTGAGGTTGTAACTTTAGGTAGACCTAATCTCCTACTTCAAAGTGTCTATCTGTCATTTGCTTATTGGCTTGGTTTTGCATCCTGTCTTGAGCCCTTGTTAAGTGAAATTTAAGCATTTGCACCACTTCTTCCCTAGTCTTCAAAGTTTTGTCAACACTTTCAACTCTACTTTTACCACTAACATAAGGAATGTGAATAGGGGGTGTTTGGCAATACAAAGGTTCATATGGAGTAGTGTTAATGGCAGAGTGAAAATTTGTATTATACTAAAACTCAGCTAAGGGTAACCATTTGACCCATTCCTTTAGTTTTTCTCCACTCATACACCTCAAATAACATCCCAAACATCTATTTACTACCTTTTTTGGGCCATCTATTTATGGATGGTAGGCAGTAGAGAACTTGAGTTTGACCTTCAATTCTACAAACAAAGCCTTCCAAAACCCACTCATGAACACCTTATCCCTATCACTTACTATTGATTCTGGCAGTCCATACAGCTTGTAGACGTTGTCCATAAACACCTGTGCCACCTGACTAGCACTAAAAGGATGGGATAAAGCCATAAAATGAGCATATTTGGTTAATCTATCTACCACTACCATTATTACTGATTTCCCACCGGATATAGGCAGTTTCTTTATGAAATCCATGGTCACCTCAGTTCTGGTATAGGTAATGGTTGAATGAGTCCAGGGTAAGCACTCAAATCAGGTTTCTGTCTTTGGCAAATGTCACAATCCCTGACCCATTGTTTTACCATCTTCTTTAGACCTTTCTAATAAAACATTGCACTGAGCTTCTTTGTGGTCACATAAACTCCAGAATGTCCTCCAATTGCTTCATTATGAAAATACTTTATTAACTCCTTTCTCATCTCTGTATCATTCCCTACCACTACCTTCCCTTTCTTTTCAACACACCATCAATCCAATTATACTTGTTGCCTTTGTAACTATGATCTACCAAGGACTGGATCAAGTTTTGAGCATCAATATCATTTTCCAACTATCTTTGACCTTTTCCCAAACATAACTTGCCACAGAAGACTCTGCCAACTTATCAATTCAACCACTTGATTGACTCTTGATAAAGCATCACTTCGTACCATTTTTATTGCCCTTCGTTGTAACAACTCTCATAATCAACCCTAGTAACTTAGGTAGCAATTTCAACTGGAAGGGAGTAGTCAACTTTTGATTTACTTTAAACTGAAGTGATATGTTCTAATCTTGAAATGCTTGTCTAATAAGTAACCCTTCCATTTTTCCAAGGCTGCCACTACTGCTAAAAACTCCTTCTTATAGGTTGATAAGGACTGATGTTTGGCAGCCAGTGTTTTGCTGATGTGTGCTATTGGGTGTCCACTTTGGCAATATCACAATCGCCAATCTAGTGCCACTAGCATATGTCTCTACCACAAACTCTTGGTCAAAATTAGGCAATGCTACTAGCACTGGTGCTTCCATCATAGCTTTCTTTAATTGATTATAGGCTAATTCAGCTGCAACATTCCACTTAAAAGCATTCTTTTTAAGCAGGGATGTAAGGGGTTGACTTATGCCTGCATAATTCTTGATGAATCTTCTATAATAACCAGTTAAACCCAAGAACCCTCTTAACTGTTTGATTATAGCAGGAGTAGGGCATTTCTACAATAGCTTTCAATTTTTTGAACGATGAGGGAAAACGTCCTTGTCAGAGATGATATGGCCAAGGTATTCAACTTATGACACAGCAAAAGAACACTTGCTCTTCTTAGCAAACAAGGTATTGTCATGCATTACTTGTAGCACCAATGCCAAATGCTTGCAATGCTCCTCCTTATTCTTACTATATATCAGGATGTCATCAAAAAATACCAGCACAAATTTCCTTAGGAAAGGTTTAAACGTTGTGTTCATGAGAGATTGGAATGTTGAGGGTGCATTAGTAAGGCCAAAAGGCATAACTAAGAACTCATAATGCCCCTCATGTGTCCTGAATGCAGTTTTACAAATATCAACTTCACTCATCCTGATTTGGTGATAGCTAGACCTCAAATCTGGTTTGGAAAACATTGCAGACCCATTAAGCTCATCAATAACTGGTATAGGAAACTTATCTTTCATAATATACTTGCTCAGCTGCCTATAATCTAACACATATTCTCTAAGAACCATCTTTTTCTTGACCATTACTATTGGGGATGAAAAGGGCTTTGACTTGTTCTAATCACTCCTGATTCCAGCAGTTTCTTTACCATCAACTCAATAACATCTTTTTTATTAGGAGGATATCTGTGTGACATTCGTGATTTAATCAGTTAAGTGATACCTTTAGAAATGGCTAAGAGTTTGTTTTGTGTGATTTCTTGTATGCTATGTGTTATATATGTGTGCTAAGTGATTGATAGGTCATGATGGTCATTTTTGAGGTGTAGATCCCATCTTCATTGTGGTGTGTTTGTTTGGTGATGAAGTATTCCTATTTGTTCACCGTATAGTGGGATAAATGAAAAGGTATGCGTATGCATGCAATGCTAATGTCAATAGTTTGGATGGTTTTGTTTAAGCGTTTATGACATGTAACATATAGAAGTAAGTAAAGTGAGTGAAACCCTAAACTCCAGAAGGATAGCTTCTGATTGTGTGTCTAAGAATGGTAAATAGGGCCATACATTTTAATGTGCAATCAGATCCGAATTGGGACAGTTTTGAAGTTGGATTTTATTTGGGATAGTTGCATATGTAATGAGAACTTGAGAATCACAAGGTAGTTAGAAAACTCATAAATGAACTTATGTGATTTTTGGTATAATTTTAGAAGGTCAGCACGTAAGGTTTGTAAGTGAGAAAAGAGACACTAAAATTCTCTCTTTGAATTATTGTAGTTAACTAGGTAAGTGTGTTAATGAGTGGATAAGGTTGGCATGGGTGGTCGGGTACCCATGATGGTTTAATCAAACCCTTAGACATCCATCATAATTATTTTATATGGACTAGAGCTTTTAGCTTGATCGCGTGTAACCGTGTTTATTTATTTGTATAGTTGCGAGATAGGAATTGGAAGCTGCGTTTTGAGTATTCGGGCGAGTTACATAGTCCCACTTTTTAATACGTTTTAAACTTGGGATGGAAATGATGCATGTGTTGAAGTGAGTTTTAAATTTCGATATATTGTTTAGTAAAGCATGACTATTACTGTACGGATATGCGTTATGTGCTACATGTTATGTGATGTGATATTGATGTGTGAACTAAGTCAGGAGGGTTACTTGCGGGTATCCATGGCCTGTTTAGTGGAAGGAATTGTTGCCTATTCAGGAGGATTACTTGTGGGTATCTGCCTGAGCTAGAGGGAAAAGGATTTGGTATGATCCAAGAGCGATTTAGGTCGTCTGCTTGGTGTTTGCAGGGATCAATAGTACGCCTACCAAGTGTTGGTTTGATAAGATTGAAATTGAATTGCATGGTTACTTGTATGTTAGTTACATAATTATCATGCAAAATCTAATGTTTTATAATCACCGTAAATTGGGTTAAATTGTTTTGAAAAGATTGACTAGTGTGTCTGAAAACCTATGTTTTCCCACTCAACCATTGTGGTTGACTATACGCATAATTTTAGGTATTCACATGATGAATTTAAGTTAGGAATAGTGGTTAGATTGGATCGTAGCAGCTAGCGAAGTTTAGTTTATCTAGAATTTTTTGTTATTTGTTTAAGATGATGACTGTTATTTGTTTTTTGCTTTTGTTAGGATTAATGAATGTTTACCAATTCATGACGTTGACATGAACAGCCTTCATTTCAATGTCAACGCCTGTTGATTTTGTTGTAGTGTTTTGGGTATTTTCATGACACTGCGTGTCTATACCTTGTATTTTATGCATGTTTTAGTTTCTCTATATAGACGCCAATGTGTTGTGATGATTTCCCTTTCTCGTCGCGCCTTGCATTTTTCCCCTTGCGAGGTGTGACAGATTGGTATCAAGCCAATGGTTATAGAGAAGTAGGTGGTTGAGCCTAGACCATAACCAGAGGGTCCTCATGTAGATGACATTAGGGAGCTTAAGTGTTTAATGCTATAACTGCTATGCTTCCCCTCTATTTTTGGAAACATAACTGCTATGGAAAGTTTGTAATGAAGACAAGTTCGTAATGAAGAAGTTCGTGTTAAATTAGAGTAGTCAAGCGAAGAGTACGATGAAGAGGTAGAAATGGAGCCCACCTCGCTTTGCACATACACCACCCAGATTTGAACATCCACCATCACCACAACCATTGCTTGTTAACATCAACAACAATGCACCACAACAACAACACCTACCAAACTTGCCACTAAATATGGGAAAGCAACAACTACCAAATCCTCACAACATATTGGATTTCGTAAATCCAAATGATTTGGCACACCTTCACAACATGTTTTGTTAATGTTATAGCATAACTAAGCATGAAATCTACATGCTAAGAGAACGTGTTAACTACATGTTTTCCTACATCTGACATCACCTTGAATCTTCATCCAACTCGCCATACTTCCCACACTAAACACCTCGTTGTTTAGCTACCACCTCGGATTATATGGAAAACTTTCTCCTAAGATTTTCAATCTTATTTATTTTTACTTTTTAGCTTATTTTTATATTATCGAGTTGTTATTATCTTTTACTCTTTTATCATGCTTGTTTTATGTTTTTTTCCCTTATAATGGAATTAGCATGATTTATATTTGTGGTATGATGATGATGATGGTGGTTGTTATTGATGAGCTGTCATTTTATACACTATTTCGGGGTCATTTAACCTCTTAAATCATGTAAATATGCTCAGATTATATGCTTAATCGTTATTTCAGTTTTTAGCACTTGATGGCATTTGAGAAATACAGATAACTTGACTCATTTGGAAAGAAACACAAGATTACGGACCTACACCAAATCTCTTGAAGAATCGTATTCACAGAGTGTGGAGACGACGCTGCAAGCATAAAGCGACGCCGTCGTGATCTATCTAGTGATGGCGTCAGGAAAATGACGACGACATCAAGACGCAACCGACTTAAATCAGATCTAGAAGATTCTACTTTGTGACGGCGTCATGACTATAACTGGACGTCATCACGGTGATTTCTCTATATATATTAAGCTGAATTTAGGGTTTTAAGTGTGTAACTTTGTATAACTTTTGGGAGCCGAACCCTAAGTATTTTGTCAGCTTTTAGGCCGACTTTAGGGCCTCAAAACCCTATTGTAACTGACCTTATCCATGTTTAATCAAGTAAAGATGAGCTATCTTAATCATTCAATATGTGTATGTATTGTTTGATTGATTTATGTTCTTGCTCTCTTTATAACATGTTAGGCTAAACCCTCCTTTGTATTTGCTTATGATTTGCATAAAGTAAATAGAATTCCTATGATTGTTTGCTGGTCTTTAGAAGGATGTGCGCGTTAGCTTTAGACAACTATCATAAGATATTAAATTGGCATAAGACGTCTAAGGAAATGCAGAAGTGTAAAAGGATACCATCGTAACAGTCTTTATACTACCTACCCCTGATATGGGTTAATCCCTCTTAAATATTTCAATTGCAATTAATAAGTCCGTAGTGGCCTATGTAATAGTCCTTCATACGACCTTACTGTGCGTCGCCTTAACTGATTATTAAATAGACCGGGTTTCATGTAATTCGTTCATGACTTAGGAAAGACTTAAACCATCATCACAAGAGTCAACGCAACATGATTAGGAGAAGTAATCTAATGAGTAATGCATGATTAAGTAAATACATTATTTTATCATAAAGTTATCACCTAATATTTTTTTTAAAAATTTTTAGATTTAGTTTAGATTATATTTAGTTTAATTAGCTAAAACAAACCAACCTCTCAAAACCATAATATTTACTTGCTTTCTTAAAAAAAACACAAAAAGAATATTCTCTCACCCCTTAGAATTCTATTAGACCGTGTTCGAGCCTTCCTAACCTTTTCCCTTAGAGAACGATAACAATCCTCGAGTCTTGCCTTACTATACTACAACTATTAGGTACTCTGCCTAGGGGATTGTAAAGCTTCATGTGAAGTCTTCACAACCTCCACCTCAAGTTTTTGGCGCTGTTGCGTGGGGAATAGTTAGGTTTCGATCATTGTTTAACTTAGCTCTACTCGCTTGATTCCTATCAAGTGAGAATTTTATTTCTGTACATTATCTTTTCTTCGTGTTATTTGTTTCGTAATCCATTCTCGTCAACCACCATGGGAGAAGTGAATCCTATCCGTACTCTTGGAGATTACTCCAAACCTAGCCACGAAGGCTACAGGAACACCATTGAGCTCCCCGAAGGGAACAATGTGGTGCCTCTTCGATCCGACACCATCCGGTTGGTGCAAAACGGATGCTCATTCCACGGACTTCTGTCTGAGGATCCAAACCAACACTTTAAGGATTTTCTTAAACTAGTGAACTCACTTGACCTTAATGGTGACAATAGGGAAAGAACACGCCTGCGTTTATTTTAATTTTCCCTTCACGACTAAGCTAGCAATTGGCTTGAATGTCGTCCAATAGGATCCATCACCACATGGGAGGATCTTACTACTCGTTTCCTTGCTTAATTCTTTCTATCGGGAAGGACTGCAAAACTTCGCAACGATATCTTGATATTCTAACAACATCAAGGAGAATCTCTTTCTGAAGCATGGACTCGTTTCAAGGACTTACTCTAAAAAGTCCCTCATTATGGCATCGATCTTTGGCTCTAAGTCTAAATCTTTTATGACCATGTCACTCCCGCCATAAGACGAACCATTCACAAATCGGTCGATGGCAAGCTTCGTGACATAAACGCCAAAAAATCCTGGGCATTATTAGAGGACATCGCCCTTTATGACAATGAAAGTTGGAACGACCCAAGGGATTTCGCTAAGCAGGTCAAGGCAATCTCTTTGCCTTAATATGTCTCGAGTATATCTGACCGTCATCTAATCGAGCTTGAAAATCAAGTCCAACGCTTGATAAAAGCTCATCTTTCTCCTAAGCAACCTATTCAAGTGAACAAAATCACTTCTTCATGTGAGATCTGAAGTGTTCCCCACGACACTCAGTACTGCATGAAAAATTCTGAACAAGCCTTTGTTGAATATGCATCCTCGCGTACCAACAAAGTGGGAGGTAAGTGGTACACGTTCACGCCTGAGCAAAACAATCTTGGTGACACCTACAATCCGTTATGGAGAAGTCACTCAAACCTTAGGTGGAGACAACCCAAAAATTCTCAAAATAATTTTTCAAACCCACCTAACCGGTTCCAATCCAACGGTTCGATCCGGAACCGTTCCTTCATTAACAATCCTCAAAATTTCAATAATCAATCAAATCTTGAAGGATTGGTGTCCAACTTCATGGCATCTCAAGATGCTAGATTGTCTAAGTTTAAAGCTGATTTCAAACAACAACAAAGTGAGATGACCAATAAAATTGACACAGTCTTGAAGGCCATCACCGATCAAATAGCTGGAGCACTTCCTAGCGACACGGTTAAGAACCTAAAACTGAACGTCAACTCCACAACTTTAGTTTTGTCTGCTCGTTCCTACCTGATAGAAGACCCCTAATACTCATCCCAAACCTACAGTTCGATCAATGCCGTCACAATAAGTCCCAAGCAACCAAACAAACCTCAAAATGATGAATCGGAAGGAGAAGATCGAGAAGAAAAGAGCAACCCGGAAAACATCGACACCACTCCAACCTCACCACATGATCTATCGATTTCATTTATCATAGAAAAGTTCATAAACTCGATTCATTCCTTGAATCGTCCGGCTTGGTTCCCTAATCATCCGACACTAAAATTGTTTGCACGAAGGGAGACGATGGAGACGTCATGTTTATTGAAATAATTAGGAAGAATGATGACTCTCGCAAAGAAGGACCTGAAGATGAGGGGAGTGCGATGATTAAAGGGTTAGAAGTAGAATATTTTGACACATTCCCGACTAGGAGCAAACTAGAATATCATAGGTACCTAATGAGTGGCCTGATTCCCTCCTTATTTCTTAGAAACCCTATCATCACAGAGGGATGTCCATCAAACCTTAAAATACCATGCAACATTGGACACGTACATGTTGAAAAAGCCTACATGGATCTTAACTCCCCTTTGAATATCATGACTCGAATCTTGTATAATTGGATCATGGGAAGAAAAATCGATCCTAAGGAATATACTAATATAGGGGTGAGAAACTTCACGAGAAGGATTAAAGGAATGCATGTCTTCGTAGGAAACTTCACTTATGTCATAGACTTTATGATTGTTGAGGATATTAGCTCAATCATAGATCCTAGGCTATCACAAGTAGTACCAGGAAAACCCTTTTGTTGAAATATCTAACATGACTCATGGCCCACCTAAAGGAGTAGTGAGGTTCATAAACGGGACCGATGAAATTGCCTATAAAATGTCCCATAAGACAGAACAATACAACTCATTATCAGACTTAGAAAAAGAGCACACAAAGTCGGTCTACCTTAGGAACGGGGAGGACAAGATGAGAGGAGTGGAGTACATAATGAGCAAAATATTAAGGTTTTATAAAGAATGCTTGGAGCTCAGACCTGAGTATTTGATTGGAGTTGCAGATGATGATGAAGTCACGTAAGGATGTGTGACTTCGAGTCTAGCTACAAGACTCATAAATAAAGAAAAGCGCTTCTTGGGAGGCAACCCAATATTTACTTTCCCGCATTTAAAAGTGTCTTATGTTTTATTCTTTATTGTTTGTTATAAAATGTTTGAATCATTTTGTAATCATGCTTTGTTTGTTTGAACTTCGTCTTATCTACAATCAAAGGTATTTTGCATAAAATAAGTGTAGGGGGATATATCCGGTTTATAAGAACCAGATTCAAACATTTAAAATAATTTTTTTAGATTAATTCGCATCAGTTTCGAGTCATATGATTGTAATGATTAATTCCAGGTTTCTTAGAAACTATTCCTTCATTTTCCATTTCTTTGTTCCTTAAAATAATGAGTAATATATCGAAACATAGCATAAAAAGGTAATTTTGACCAAAATTTAATTTTTTTTACAACACATATCATCGAAAACCGAGTATTAATAGCGTCTCATGGATAAGAATGTGTATGACTAGCATAAAAATCCTCAAAATTCCATCCCAAAAATGTGAGGTTCGCCTTTAGATCTATATGAATTCGAGTATCCAATATTGACACCCAAGATAGTTTATACATTTAGCTTGTTCGAGTTAAGGTTCGAATGCAGTCATATGTGTCTATTATGTCATTACGGGTGTGTACGTATGGTCTTTGTCGCCTTTTCTAGAGCATGGGTATCGGTATTAAATTATATAAGTGTACTGATAGTATATTAAATTCTAGAAATTGTTTTTGTGATGCATCTTGAGACCGCATAGTAAGATCTAGGATTTGCTAGATAAGAAGCACTAGGAT